>SNQJ01S0031037.1:96536-122590 GCA_010110895.2 Picea sitchensis | reverse complement strand
TTAACTGGCTGTTCGATTTGTTTGAGGAAAGAATTGACATGTGTCGAGTTGTGTAACTGTTTTCTATTTTCAGAAAACAGAGTTATGGGCCCGAGTCTTGAAAGGCTGAGGCATGTTTTTCTTATTTATAGAGCTGTAAAGGGTAGAGAGAGGGTTCGACTGGGTTGAAGAGGAGAGGAGAGGCTCAACCTGTGTGAGGTCCAGAGCTGTAATTTTCATTTTCTTTGCTGGATGATGGCTGTGTTTTAGCCAGGGAATATTTCTCTGTAATTTTAATGATGGTGTAATTTTAATGATGGATCAGTAATTAGACATATTTCTTTTACAGGATTCTTATGCAGTGATATTGGTGTTGTTTCTCCTTGTTAAATGTTTTCCTGTCTTCTTTATCAATTTGTTTTCAGTTCTTATTACCAGAAGGAGAGTAACATGGGCATAATTTATCATCAGATACTCTGCCTCTCAGCTTGTGGTAATCTTTATGTTTATCTTCTAAAGGCTTAGTACAGGAATTCTTAGTTGCTCCTGTGCCTGGATTTTCCTCCCCTTTTCCTTCCTTAAACCGACGCCATCATAACTTGATTCGATTCAATATTGCTGCTACCTTGCCCTGTGAAAGGATTTTGCCCAAATCTGAGGATTAAATCATCTTGTTTAAAACGCAGACCCCATTTGCCCAATGGCCCTCCTTGCCGTCCCAAATTGACCATTTAAAAACCAAAACCAAAAACCTATACTTTTATAGCTAGCCTAAAATCCATCCCTTACAAACAAAGCTAAATTGTAAAGAGAGACCCCTCTCTGAGTATTGGAGGGCTAGATCCAAGACTCGAAGCGGTTCGAGGTTGGCCTCTGTGATTGCCTTCGCAGCCTTAGGCAAATTACAGAGCGCTATNTTCAAGTTCAGATTTGACTTTTGATGGTGAACAGAAGCCAAACACCGGAAGGCTGTACCATTCACCTGGCGACTCCATTGTTTAAGATCCCGGTCTTCAAAGTTCACAAGCGACTCTACTGATGAAGAATCCAGATTTCAAAGCCTTGATGATACTTCAAGATGACAAGGTATGTGGACAATCCTATATATTGTGAAGCTGTCAAAGATCTCAGGGATGAGTTAGCAGATTTTCAATTTGATGAAGTTTCATTAGCAGCTGTGATTCAGTGTTGTAAATCGAAAAAATGTTCTTATAAAAGTAAAATATGTGTTCTCGAGCTAGTTGCTGAAAGACTTGCAAAAGATATTGAGCCTTTGAATACTCTGATTCAGTCTTATGAGCAAATCACATCTCCCAAATCAAAAGATATTGTGTCCTCTTTCGATTTTCTGATTGACGAACCTTTTGTTGGCAAGCATAAGTCTGAAGTTGAACAGTTGCAGTCACGGTCTGATATTGAGGACACAGATGGGAAACTTGTCCATGTCAAAGTGCTAAAGGAATACCCGGAGAATCAACAAATAGATCATTTATTTATTGACCCGGTTGCAAATTACATGGAGCTTTTTTTTAGTGTAACTGTTCAAACATGTTTTCTCCATAACGACCAAACACGTCATCAGCTGCTAGTACATGTTTCAGCCCTGATTTTCGTCAAGCATGATGAGGAAACCCAATCATGGGATCAACTGCTGGGTTGGCTTCATTGACACTTTTTCATTACCTGATTGAAGCAGTAACTGTTAGATTAGGGTAGGTAGGAAGGTGCCAATAAGCTCATCAGAATGAGCATATTTTCTTTTTCGTCTTTTCATGGCTTTATTTTCAGTTTACAGTTTGGGGGCAGCCCAATGATCAGCTGGTCGGATAAATTCAGAGTTCATGGATTCTAGACACCTCTTTCGGAGCTATCTTCCCCAGGTGGAGCCTATGTTAGAACCCTATATAATAGGGGATCATTATTCTGAATATTAGTTATTTATTTTCAGGCATATGTTTTCGCTCACTACGCATGGCGATGGCGGCGGAAAGTGCCCGACACTGACCAAGCATACATGAGTTCCTGCGCGCAAGTTTCAAAGCAAGTTCCGATGCATTTTTGGCAAAAATTTGTCAAGTGGTTTGAATGGCAAAATTTTTTACTTTGGTGGGTCAAATATAAGGTTGGGTTTACTCGCCAAAATTGGGTTTTTATAACTTATTTTGGTGAATTGAGAAAAATGTGCCCCCCCTCGGCCTTTATGTAGAAGTTTTATGCAAAAGTTAAAAAATTATTGTCCAAAATTTTATATTGGCCGAGGGCCAATCTCCACGCATTCAACACCAAGAGTTAGCACCAAACTAACAACAAACACACAAGCTTGCACAACGCCAACACCAAACCCCAAAGCCCAAGCCTCGGGCTCATTTCATTGACACAACCTATAACTGTTGGTTAATATAATTACCTAAAGTTCAGTTCAAGGCGTGGATGTGGGATATCGCTCGCAGGAAATTAAAAAAATATATAAAACACATCTTTTCAACCCTATGCCCAAGTGTCGACCAGAATTGATGTGTCAAGTATTAGCGAGACGATGCCAATCGACGTGTGCAAGTCCAGGTTCTGATACGCCATATGTTGTGGAGATCGTGCCCCGAGGTTACTGTGCAGGTGTCCAACAACATGCATCTGGTCCAAAGGGCACTACCCGAATACCCTCAATTGCTATTCTGGCTGAGATCGGCAGTGGATTTTGGTGAGTATGATGGTGATAATGCTGCAAACGAATCTGGCAGTGTGTCTCGGCGTCCACACAGGGATATCAAGCCCAATAACTTTCTCATGGGTCTTGGTAGGCGAGCAAGTCAGGTTTATATCATTGATTTTGGATTCGCAAAGAAGCATAGAGATACAGTCAGTTTCCAACACCTTCCTTACAGAGAGAATACGAATCTTACTGGCATTTCCCGAGTGGAGTGCATTACGCAGTCGACCCTATTGGCTCTGATGGGCCACACTATGCTAAAGACGTTCAATGTATTATTGAGTTTGGAACCACTAGGCATGTTATAGGGTCATTCAAACCTGGGTTCTTACATCATTGATGGGCGTCAGTGGTGCTGGAAATACAACTATCATGAATGTCTTAGCAGGAAGAAAGACTGGAGGTGACAATGGAAGAAAACAGTTCGTCATCCAATGATGCAAGAAGATTTTGTGCGCTTACTTCTGCTCTCATTACAACAACAGGATCAGATTGTCAAATGGATTCAGGTCCAAGCATTTCTCATGCTAACAACTCTCATGGAGATATACTCGTGCCATCAAAGACATCACTAGATTCTTCATAATGTTGTGATAAACAATGTGATTTTGGGGATGTTGAAATAATTGAAATAACTGACAGGGATGATCACAGCAAGTGTAAAACTAAAAAGATTTCATCAAAGTCGAAGGGTTACGTGAGAGGTGGTATAGCACATCGTCTAAGGCCTAGAGTTGTCACAAAAGCAAGCAGTTGATTAATTTCAAACACCTGTATGACAAATGGTTGAGAATGGTAACCCTCTCGAGCTTATCCTCTGCATAACGCCTCAACAGGACAATGAACACCTTTATGCTATTGTAAATACGTTATGTGAGTTATTGTTTGGTGTTTGGACCCAGTGTTGCTCGACAGATTATGTCAAAAAATGCAAGCCTGATTACATTGCTAATGTTATATTGAAAATGAATGCAAAGCTTGGCGGGCTGGACCATTTTCCTTGTGAGAGGCAAGTTTCCAAGGGATTGCCCTGTCTCTAGTTCTGAAACTAGCAATGCTTATGGGCAATGGTTTACTCCTGATGATGCACAGAGGATCACCAAATCCATGGAAATAACACACAATGCCTCTCATGAAAAAGGAAAAGAGTCTGTCAAATATATTTTCTACTGCTGAGGTGAAGGGCGGGACAACTTCATAGCTCCAATTATGAAAATTCTTAGTTGAGGGCTGCTGAAGCTGCTAGCCTGGGGAGCCAGAAAGTTCAGAGTTACTATCTGAATTCATTTGGCAGACCTTTTGACTGTATGCATAAAACGTTAGATTATGAAGATCCAGAATTGATGGATGCTATTGCAGCCATTTTGAAAGATTTTTCTACCTCTGGTAGTTGAAAGCCTGCTAATGTATTTGTATCTTCATCAATGTAATTGCTGGGACAAGAGTCACACTTGCTGCCTCTTGTCGATGCTAATACGGAGGATTCGCTTCCAACCTAAATCACCTCAGGGCACACAAGTGGTTTACAAATTGAAGGCACCAGTCCTACGACAGACAAAAGTTATTATACAAGGGTCATAGTATCATTTGGAAGGATCCTTGCTCGTTGGAAAAATATCCCAGCTCTAGTCATTGACTGAAACATGTGGCAAACAGGGAACCCTTCTTCAATAGTGATCCACATATTTGGGTAACAATTGCACAGATGGCAGACAGGGTTTTCGGTTACAGGGAGGTGGCAGGAGGTTAGAGCACCGATCCTCCATCTGGCAACTGCTTTCAAACAACCTCCAACATTCAACTAATTCAACATCTATCCGTTTGAATGCCATTAGAGTGGATTTGCCAGCAAACCGAACCAAACTCCAGATGTCGAGCAATAGATATGAAATATATTTTCATTTTAACTGGCCGTTCGATTTGTTTGAGGAAAGAATTGACATGTGTCGAGTTGTGTAACTATTTTCTATTTTCAGAAAACAGAGTTATGGGCCCGAGTCTTGAAAGGCTGAGGCATGGTTTTCTTAGTTATAGAGCTGTAAAGGGCAGAGAGAGGGTTCGACTGGGCTGAAGAGGAGAGGAGAGGCTCGACCTGTGTGAGAGGTCCAGAGCTGTAATTTTCATTTTCTTTGCTGGATGATGGCTGTGTTTTAGCCAGGGAATATTTCTCTGTAATTTTAATGATGGATCAGTAATTAGACATATTTCTTTTACAGTATTCTTGTGCAGTGATATTGGTGGAGTTTCTCCCTGTTAAATGTTTTCCTGTCTTCTTTATCCATTTGTTTTCAGTTCTTATTACCAGAAGGAGAGTAACAGGGGCAAAATTTTACATCAGATACTCTGCCTCTCAGCTTGTGGTAATATTTATGTGTATCTTCTAAAGGCTTAGTACAAGAATTCTTAGCTTCTCCTGTGCCTGTTTTTTCCTCCCCTTTTCCTTCCTTAAACCGACGCCATCATAACTTGATTCGATCCAATATTGCTGCTACCTTGCCCTGTGAAAGGATTTTGCCCAAATTTGAGGATTAAATCATCTTGTTTAAAACACAGACCCCATTTGCCCAATGGCCCTCCTTGCCGTCCCAAATTGACCATTTAAAAACCAAAACCAAAACCCTATACTTTTATAGCTAGCCTAAAATCCATCCCTTACAAACAAAGCTAAATTGTAAAGAGAGATCCCTCTCTGAGTCTTGGAGGGCTAGATCCAAGACTCGAAGCAGTTCGAGGTTGGCCTCTGTGATTGCCTTCGCAGCCTTAGGCAAATTACAGAGCGCTAACAGATCCTTAGATCCTCCGAGATCCCTCTCAGGTGTCGATCTTGGGACTTCATTGAGAACCCCTCTTAAATTCCCAACCAACTGGGAATGCATCGTGGAGAAACATGTTTTCCCCACTTGTCCCCTGTCAAATGTCATCCATTGGACTAGATCCGTTGCATGAGAGGCTACATGGTAGGAGAGGAGATCCTAAAGTCTTGAGACTTGGTACACCGAAGGAACTTGTCCAAAAGTCTTTATAGTGTGAAAACTTCTGAATTCGTGAACGATGAAGTGAATCTCAACCGTTGACAGAATGAGGACACGTGGCACTAGATTCGAGAGTCTAGAGACTTGTCTCTTCGGGGGATTCATGACGTGAGTAGTTGGTAAGCTCTGAAGCTGGAGTTGTGAAGTAATTGGATCTGTGATTAGATGGATCTACATGGAAAAATCTCAACTATGAGATTTGAAAGAAGTTAGAAGGTTGTATCTCTGGGGCTGACTTGGCCCACCGACATCATCCGGGGTGACGTGGACTCACAACTAAGGTGTCACGTGTCACTGGGATATGGATGATTCAAAAACCCCTTATTCCTGTCGTTGAATGGCCAAGGCCATGTGGATATATTTCAGGACTTAAAATAACGAACGTCGATCATTGAATGGAAAAGGCCACGCGGATATATTTATGGACTTTGGGGAGTATGCATGTAGTAAGAAAAGGGGCGTTCAACGCCAAATGCCGAAGAACCCAACTAATAAATCTCATATAAGTTTGAGAGGTCGTATCTTTCAAAACATGAATCAGATTTGAGCCAATAACAGTAATTAGAAAGCTACGAATGAATAGAAGAGGATGAAGACTTGAGAGAGATGATTTGAGATGATTTTGAATGAGCAAAAAAAAAAATGATTCCCGATCCCTAAAAAGGATATTTAGGGTTCATGTGTGTTACACTTGTGAAGAACTACTATTGTTATAGTCGTTACTAATTGGTGAATCTGAATGTAGTGGGAATTGAATAGGTGGTTCATTCAACCATTCTTGGTATTATTCCTCTCCAAGTTGTGCTCTTATTGCAACCTTATCTCAATTTTACATTGTAGTGGGGTGCAACAGAAGGTGATAGGTAGGTCGCTCATCATCAAAATCCTAATTTCAAAAATATTGAACATTCGTACATTGATGATATTAGTAAGAACAATGCAATTGGTTTTTTCAAATCACATTATACCCAACATTAATTATTACTGTTGTTTACCCATGACTGCGTCTAGAATATGGCATGTTACTATTGATAGCGTAAATTGGTTGTCCATTTTCATCTACCAACTACTTGCAATATGTTTCTCCTGATAAGAGCTTCCAACATTTTTAAATTGGCGGAATATTATCTACATATGAACTCGATTATGGATCAGGATCCTGCAAATTTGGATATATTTTTCTTTAGATTGACAAGGATTAAAAAAATAAATTCAATTAAATAATCGAAATATAAATAAAATATGAACTTACTAGAGATGGAAAGGGATAACTCTGCGATGGACTTTGAGCAATATGGAATTGGCCAGAATTTGAAGAATTGACCATTTGATATTATAAGCTTTTCTCCCTGCATTTGAGCAAAATCAACAATAAAATTTTAAGAATAAGGAGACTTTAAGAAGAAAATGTATACTATGGAGTACTGCAAGTCATGTGGATGCATCCTAAAAGATAATTTAAGATGAATATACTATTTTGTGTGAAAATAAAAAATCAAATAACTTTGAAATAATAACAATGTGCTTATTTAAACAACACACACCAGTGTGTATATAACAATATAAAGCACGAGGGTGTTTATTTACGAGTCACACCGGTTTGTCAATAAACAAAAAAAAATTATTTGATATAGGTGCTCCAAAACTTTTAAGCACACTGGTGAGTTATATTAATAGATGCACCGGGGTTTCGAAAAACTTAAAAAAACGCGACTTGGTTTTTTTACAATTGAAAAATGAGCGGGAATTTAAAATCTAATTTCATAAAGTCATTTAAATAGTAAAAATATATTCAATGTTTCATTGTTTTACCAAAATTTACAGTGGAGAGATATGTGAGAGAGCCATACCAAATATCACTATGGAGCAACATAATACTTTGGAACAATAAGATTATTCAGAAGATCAAAATTTGAAGGTTATGGTGATTCATTTAAAACCCTTTTCATAAAATATTTCCTAGGTATTGTTGGCATAGGGGCAGACCCAGGGTTCAACGCTACAACAACGCACCAACAAATCCCTAAATACTGACCCTTTCAAAAACACTTGCGAAGCAGATGAGGTCTCACTCGAGGTAGAGGCAGGGGTGGTTGCATGACTCAAGTGTCTACAACCTTAGCTGGGACACATATATGTGATTGTCCTACTTAATAAAGCACTTAGCACCGTCAATTCCTCAATATGCAATCAATATCCTCTTCTCTAATAAAACAGGGCTTCACATCATCCACACTAATCTAATGTATTTAAGCACTTAGCATAGGTAAATAGATCAGGTTGAGTAGATTAAGCATTAATCATGGCCATATAGACCGGATCCAACATTCTCGCATATCATAAGCACAAATCATAAGTAGATATATCTAAACATATCAATGTACTTAGAAAATAACGTGTGACCACATCAAGACAAGGCACAAAGAAACATAACACAATATTTACATGGTTCACCCCCACCCTGGGGCTATGTCCACCAAAAATTCTTCTTTATTGTCTTCAGTCAGTCGGTTAGAAGTATAGAGCCTCAAAACCCTACTCCTCATAGGAAAGAGATCTACGCAGCTTGCTAGATCCTTCTTCCTTGCGTTACAACAAAAATCCTTCCACAGCCTATTACAACTACTCGCACTTAGCTCTGCAAGTCTCTCACATTAGGCACAAAGCCCTTAAAATCCACACTAGCACTTAGCTGCTAGCACAACCGGTCTCACATCACATAGATGCATTTCTTCTTCTATCTAACTTAGGTGTCTATTTATATATTACAAAATAGGCCTAAACATGGGTAAACCCATGGGTGACATCTCAATCCCATTACATAATCCCAAAAACTGAGAAAGGACCCAAAAAGGGGCTGAGATCCCGTGATCTTTGCTTCGTCTTGTGCTCCTCGTTTGACAGGATGTCGAAGTCCCAAAATAGGTCAACATGACCAAGAATCTCCCAAAACTTGGTCAAGGGCCAAGAAACCCCCAACACTCACCTGTGACTCGTCCCGAGTCTCCCTGGTCTGACTAGTTCTGACTTGAACACCTCGAGCTTGGCTCGAGCTTCTTCGACTTGCTTCTTTGCTTCAACTTCTTGCTTGGAAAACTCCTGGATCACTGTGTCATTCACTGGCCCTTCTAGGTGCTGTCTTTCTATGGTGACAACCTGTTCTAGCTCTGCTCCTCAGCTTTCAACCTCTGTAAACAACTGATAGGCCTTATCTTGCACGGTTTGGAGCCATTGAGTTATTTCCATAACTTTTCTCTGGATCGTATAGATCTACTATTGGGCAGTGCATTTTTCTTGAGATATATTCATTATGTCTACAACTGACAGGGCCTTTAGCTGAGCCCGTAGTGTGTCTATGTGCTTCTTTGCTTCCTGGATCTGTGACTCCAGTGCTTATAATTTTGGGTTCTCAGTGAGGTTCTCATATGTTTGGGCACTGTGATTACTCAACTACTTTCACTCCTCGACAAGAGCCTTCAATCTCTCAACTACGCTCTGGGCAGTTGCTTCCCTTTGGTCTCTTACATTTTGCGGGTTCTCAGGCACTGCGCGTAGCTCCAAATCTGCTATGCATTTATGTAGTTGCTGAATCACTTCTTCAAGTTTCACTACTTGTTGTGGAACTCTCTCTTCATCCTTTACTGCGATGACTGTCACATAGAGAAGTGCTCTGTTGACCCTTTCCTTTACTTCGAGTTGCTCCGCGAGCAACTGTTCCTTGCTTTGTTGTAGTTGTGCTCTTTCTTCATCCCACTTCGCTTGGAGAGAAAGATTTTCCCGTTCTGCAGCACTGTGTTGCTCTAGGAGGTCTTCTTGTACTTGTGCTAAAGCCTGGGTGGCTTGCATTGTTTCCTCCTTTGATCATCAAAGGTGAGCTTCGACTGTGTGAGTAATTCAGTGGAGTTGAGCTAGCTCATCTCCTAGTTTTGGTGTTTCCAATGGTAGAGGCGCAGTGGAAATTGCACGGATCGACTGTAGTGCCTGCTGCACCCCTTGAAGTTCAACCTTAATTTGATTATATATCTCCTCCTGTTGAGCCTCTTGCTTCTCTTCTATCTCCAGTGAAGCATCATTCAGTGCGGCTACAATGAAATTGAAATCATATGAGGTGAGAGTAGTCTACATTTTGGTCATAGATGCTCTCGATTTCTTCCGAGAAGAAGGCTTCGTGGGGGGGGACCTTCCTTTTCTTCAAGGGATCCTCCTCGTCTCTAGGTGGTGTAACCTTGCCTTTATTCTATTCAAGTTCTGTGCCATCTATCTCTCCACGATATCCTCCTTACTCAGGTGAGATGGAAGTAGTCTTTACTGAGGTACTACTTACATCTTGGGTTTCTTCATTTTTCTTTGTCTTGTTGGTTCTAGGTGTATCATGTGATGATTTTGGACTGTCAATGTCAGACATCTCTGCAGGATCTACTGGAATGAGGAGGTCCACCGACCAGTCTTTAGTAATCTCTTCTAATTCCTCCTCTGTCATTTTGTATTAAGATTGAAGTTGTTTCTTGTGCTCGTCAGCACATGTTGTATTATAAATGAAATGGTGGTCCATGCTAAATTTCATTAAAGGCTGAAACTTGTGGAGCATATTCGGCGTGATGCAAGGCTCGGACTGGATGGTTGTGTTCAACTGGTTGTAATAGGTATGGAACATGACATTTGACTTCCATTGCTTGTTCATGTCACTGGAATACAATAGTGTACTGAACTTCGTGGCAAGATGTTCAAAGGGCTCGATGTCCAGGAAGGTCGCACCTTCCCACATCTCCCAGGCGATGAAAGTGATCAGGATCAAAATCTAGCTAAAGTGGAATTCATATCCCTGATCTTGTGCTTCCCTGTAGTCCAGTTCCAACTGGTTCACCAGGCACTCCACCCAATTCATTTGTAGGCCCTCTGTGCACTTCCCTGTGAGGTAGACTACAAAACCAGTCAGTTGGGTGGCTTGGTTCTTATGGACTAACTTTCCTACGATCAATTGACATGATAGGCACACTAGGATGCTCTGGATAGAGGCTACCTTATAGCCTCACGTTCCCTTCTCGACATCTCCATAAGTGTCCTTGATCCTTTGTGAGAGAGCGCAGTCCATGGATTTTCCAGGGTAGAAATCTTGTGGGTTAGGGCCTTGCATACTCACCTTTGTGATCCGATTGATCAATGTCAGATCCACTGTGATATGGAAGTTTAACCACAAGTATCCGCCATGGTAACAAGACAACAACATCTTGATGCATGTATTCACTTCTTGGTGCCTTCCGAAGTGAGGAATCTTCATGACATTGAGCAGTGTGGACTGCGCGAGGTTCATAGTCCATGACTGGGGAACTATCTTCAAATTCTTTCCCTTTTTTCTGGTCAGGTACTTATGTGGGGTGAGCATGTTGTAGACCTTCCTGTCGCTGAGGTTGAAGTCACTAAACTTCAGTGCTGCAATCTTTTCTTGATCTATGCGAACTGCGCGTATCCCTTTTGGGAGGTATGTAGTGACCAAAGCATACTCAAATTCTCTAGGCACACTATCTTGATTGATTGCATCACTCAGAGGTGGTAGGTAGGTAGACAATATGCTCAGAATCAAATTAGCATTCGCAAGATTGTCTCTGTTCTTGGTTCTCTTTTCATTTGCTGGTCGGGATGGTCCGACTCGAGTAGTGGACAAAGATGCTTGCACTGTTCTTGTGGATGAAGCCTGGATACCTTCAAACATTGACATGAATCTCTCAGTCAACAAGTCGATCAAAACTTCTTTGACAACTTTCGCTAGGACGCTCAATTCTTTCGACATACACACTCAGGGTGAACAATTGCGGGTTCAGGGAACAACTTAGACACAGTACTAAGATAGATAGAAAGAGCACGGTGATCACTATATAAACTCAGCTTAGTCTGTGGGCTCGAAATCTCAATTATCAAAAGTGTTCTCGGTGCATGGCGCGACGGGATAAATAGGTAACTCGACAACGGTTTTCTTGCAATGGGTATGAGCCTCCATTAACTCTTGTTCGGTCCATTATGGCGCGGTCCAATGGTTTGATGACAAACAATAATTGCCTTTATACCCATTCAGAGCATCGATCGAATGATTATAATGTCCTCAATGGCTATATTGCTTTGTCATGGTGAAGTGCCATGTGTCTCTATTCTGATATCCCGACGAAGCTCCAATTCTACAAATTTTTTATCTACGAAGTTCCCTCTGGAACCTTCTGCAACTTTTCAAACTTAGCTCTCTTCTTACTTAGCTTTCTAGACTTCTTTCCAGTGAGCTTCTTGTCGGTAGTTCTTTTTACATTCTGATTCTTATCTTCTTTGGTCATATTTACTTCACGATGTTGAGATTCTTCCCTAGAGTTCCTGGATAATACTCCTTCTTTATCTGGGGTAGGTACTTCAGTCTTCTGTGGATCCTCTAGTGTCCTCTCTTCTTCGACATCTAGGTTTCTAGTGTTAAATAGCTTCAATATGCTCTCTTGTTCTTCAATCAAGTGTGTGATCCTTCTGGTCATGAAATCTTTTAACTCTTGTTTCTTCTGCTCCAAAAATTCTTCTTCTTCCTTTCATCTGGATTGATCTCTCTTAATCCAAGGTTTTCCTAGTAACATGGTAAATGGGGCGTTGTCTTCAATAGATTTAATAATCTCAAATTCTTCTTCTGTCGAAGTTCCATTGGCATTCATAGGTATCTGGACGAGCCTTCCACATAGGTTTATGAGTTTCCCTTTGAATAACCCTATTCCTCCTAATGAGGGACTCATAGAAGGACTCCCTATAGCTTCCCAAGTTCTTTCTGTCATGATATTCACTTGTGCTTCCTCATCTAGAACATAGTTAATGTAGAAGTCTCCTATTCTTACTTCGATGCATTATTTTTCTTTGAAGATCTCTAATAAGCTGACATGTCGGTGGTCATTCAGGGTTTATTTCACCTGTAGCAATACCTGTTCAGATTCTTTCTGAAGTTTGACCATAGTTTTTAGATCTGCCTTAGGGTTTTCTTGATTCAGGTTCATTTTTTCAACTTTAGCAATCATTCTCGGGCAATCCAACACTTCATGGTCCATAGCCTTGCAACAAAGACAACTAGGTCTCTTTCCAGAGCATTCCTTAGCCAAATGTCCCGATCTTCTGCAACTGTAACAAAGGGTTAATCCTCTCTTTCTTCTAAATGATCCACAACTTTTCCTGTACTGTGCGCTATGATCATAGGAGCTAACCTGCAAAAAATTCTTTCTAGGATCTTGTTGGAAGCCCTACATGATTTTTTCCTTTTAAAGTGACAAATAACAATTCTTGTAGCTACCTACGCTTCGTCATGTAAATATTGCTATTTGAAGGTGACTATTCGCTTGTAAAAATGATGTTTTGATTGTTCTTATTTTTATTTTTTCATTTTCATGCTTTGTTCATGACTGAAAGCATGAATGAAGCATTGAAACTTATAATCATATTGCAATTGTATCTAAGGCTTATGTCTCTAGAAGGGTCAATGTTCTTACAACTCTTTTAATGAATGTTGTTTTTCTTTGAAGCTTATCATATATCAATAAAACATTTGTTTTTAGTTTCTCCTGGATTATAAGCTATATCTTGAGTACTTTGTAAATACATTAAGAATAGATTGGCATTAATACTATAAGCTTCTTCATTTAATGTTCTTGGTAGATCATTTTTGATTTTAAATCTTTTGATTGGTATTTTGATTTTTTGGATCGCATCCTCTCCTAACCTTGGCAAATCAAGGTATCCATTACATATGATGTGATTCAAACACAAATCGGTAGTACCCTGTACTCTGTTTGAAGTGGTAGTTTGAATCGACAGATCCATCATTACAAACTAGAGTCTTGGGTTTCTCTATGTACTCATGGAATTCATTACCCAAAACGCTCTATTTTCGTGGTTTGAAACCCTTTATGCTCTCATTTTGGTCACTCTAGGGTAACTGTGGGTTTTATTCCTTTGTTATTTTCTCTGGCCTTCCTTTGTTTCTGCTACCCCTTATGCTCATAGTGAATTCTGTTCGCCTTTGTGACTGCCTGTCCAAACCCTTATGGACCCTGTCGTCTGTGTCAAGCCAAATGGCGCCCAAACTCTGCTGCTATGTGATGAGCAAGTGAAGACCTTAAAAGTCAGGGTTGGTTTGTGTTTCTCAAGAAATTCCAGGGTTATAACTTACAAGCAGCCCAAGAGTTCACCCTCACATTCAATGGATGCAGAGACAAAGTGGGCGATATTCAATTGGAAATCACCAAGGAATTTCTGAGCGAGGCAATAGGCCTCCCCCTCACCAGCCAAAAATGGTTTAAAAATTCAAAGTTGGAGGAGGTACCAAGGAGTCTGTTCGTCACCTCTCGGAAAATTCAATGCTATGACAAAGGTATGTCACTCTCTCTGTTGAAAGATAGATGACACAGTCTATTGGCAGTGTTAAGGCAATTTGTTACTTGTGAAGGTCGCTACGGCCTCGTCTTCCTCTACCACATAAGGTTACTCATGAATTTTATCGGTTTCCAATTAAACATGCCATTTTACTTATTAAGGAGCTTGTATAAAATGTCAAATAGATATAAAAGGCAGAAATTGAATTCCATCTTATTTCATCATGGGTTGATTAAGTTGTTTATAGTCCATCATCTGGAACTACTTAATAATGATTTGGATGCTTTCGTGACTCACAATGGCTTTGTTGTAGCAAACCCTGTAGAGACTCCTGTGGTTGATAAACCTATGCTAGAGAAGTCCATTTTTCCCTCTAGAGATAGGCCAATTTTCTTGTGTGAAAACCCTCATGAAAGGGCTACGCCCGACCAGTCTGTGTGTGAAAAGAAAGATGTCGACTCCAAGCTTGTTGAAACTCCTGAATGTGAGAAAGTCATCAACCCTAAACTTAATATCAAATCCACCAGTGGAAACCCTTCCAAATAGTCAAAGAAAAATCGAGACATGTGAGGGTTTAATAACAAGAAGGCTTGGAGACTAATTTTGAGGAGCCTACAGAATAGATCAAAAGATCATGTGAGCTCGATCGAATCGATCGAGGTCCATGAGAGATCTGATTCTGAGATTGAAAAATTCCTGGCAGCTGAAGACCCAAATCAGTCTAAACCGGATCTCAATCAACCTTTCGATTATGTAAATAACTTGCCACCTTGTTTGAAGCACAACAAGGATTTTCCAGAAATTAAATTCAGTCGAAATCCGACAGTGGATGGTGGTAGTGTTTTAACACACAGTCACATGCTTCCTCAACCATTTGCCCCTGTGGTAAATTGTGAAGTATGTTTACATTGGATAGGTCTGTATTACACAGACATTTCTGTCCTTCAAGAAAAGATCAAGGCTCTTACGACTCAAAACCACTCATTGACAATTGAAAACTGTGAGCTCAAGATAAATGCACAAAGGCAAGGATAACACTTGAAAAGGACTGACAATATTATTATAAAAAACATCGATAGTATCGAGGCTGTGATCAACTCTGAAATTTTGTGATTCGAATTTTTAGTTGAATGGTAAGATTGTTTTTTTATTTTATTTGTGTTTTTATTGTTATTTTTCTAATTAATATAGAGTGATTTAGATTTTGGTTTTCAATAATAAGACTGGCTACAGAATCGAGAGATTCTGTAGCCAAGTCATTTTTTATATAAAATTTGGAAAATGTTGGTTAAATAAATACCTAATTTGCTTATTTCCTTTTCTTTCAGGATATGATGTATGTTGTGGTATCATAAGATGGAGAAATTTTGGACTTAGTTAATTAGTCATTTCTTTTGTCTTGTTTTGTAAATCAAAACAAAACTTTCATAATTTTGAAGATACAGTTTGATATTGAGTGGCTTTTTAGACCCTCTATTTTTGTAACTTTTAGATCCTTTTGAGATCTGATCCTATCTTACAAGATAGGATGTTTAGCTTACAAGAACTCTTAAAATACTACATTTTTTTGTAATGAAATCATCTTGTCTAAGAGAAAAAGATGGAGGATTGATTCCAGAACTTAATGAAACAATATTCATGCATTTTAGCTTTAGCCTCTTGTTTATAATGTTGTCATTTATGTTTTGTTAATGATGCTACATATATAGATCTGATATCTTTAGATTAAATGATCTGTGATGTGTAGGATTGTTATATTATAAATACCATCTATAATTTGCTTCTCAAAATANAAATCAAAACAAAACTTTCATAATTTTGAAGATACAGTTTGATATTGAGTGGCTTTTTAGACCCTCTATTTTTGTAACTTTTAGATCCTTTTGAGATCTGATCCTATCTTACAAGATAGGATGTTTAGCTTACAAGAACTCTTAAAATACTACATTTTTTTGTAATGAAATCATCTTGTCTAAGAGAAAAAGATGGAGGATTGATTCCAGAACTTAATGAAACAATATTCATGCATTTTAGCTTTAGCCTCTTGTTTATAATGTTGTCATTTATGTTTTGTTAATGATGCTACATATATAGATCTGATATCTTTAGATTAAATGATCTGTGATGTGTAGGATTGTTATATTATAAATACCATCTATAATTTGCTTCTCAAAATATAAATGCTGTGATCATATTTTCAGTTAGAACGATAGGGTTTATCTTTGAATTTTAATTGAAAAATGAAATGTACAGGTTACTTTCAGATTTATCTTACAGTAATCATGTATAATTATCAGATCACAGGTTTATGTTTGTGTCTCCGCTTCAGTCATTAAAACCCAAACTGCCAACACATGTTTTGGATTTATCTAGAACAGTCATAAGGTTCATTGCAGGTTTCCCTCTTGGATGTGGTAGTTGGACATTCTCTACTCATGTTGATGCTTAGATACATTTCACTGACTCACTGATAGGTTATCCTTTTCTGTATTTCTTATTCTTATCATCTACATATTAACAAAATCAGAATGTGTGTTTCAAATTTCGTCTACCCATGCATCTATGTTTGATAGTATATTCAATACAAAGTTTTTTGTTAGATCTTTAAAAGAAAACAAAAAAAAAAGGTTTTAAATATGCTTTCTTTATCTACTTCTCAACAGAAGTAACTTTCACATTTGATTTTGTAAGTTTTGATTAAATCTTGCAAAGTGTAAGTGATGTATATAAGTAAGATTTGTGTATCCTTTGCTTGAATATATCTACAACAGTTATATATATGTACACACACACACACACACACACACACACACACACACACACACATATAGTGTTTTGTAATTAGTTAGTTAGTTCATTTCTTTTTGTTTCTATTATGACTTTTAGATTGGCTAACAGATCCATTTAACCCATTGGAATGAGTTACACCAAATGGCTTGGGTTATTTGGACAACCCTGGACCTGACTCGTTCTTCCAGTTGACGGACGATCAATTTCGCCCACCAACAAATGGTGTTAGAAGGAGTGCCTGAATACAATTGATGGCACATGGAGGTCACAAAAATCCACCCCCACACACTTGCTCCCCCATAGTAACACGTATTCGCTTAGACAACACCATTACATTTGAAACAACAACTACCTCGAACAAAAATCCTGAGATTCCCATTGAGCCAGTAACACTAAATCCTCAAGGGGCCAACGCACAAGAAATCGTTTGTCAGTCACTCTTAAGGAAACATGTTGCTTTGGCCCATATCAGACAACCTAGTAGGCCTCTCAATCAACCTTTATATTTCTCGGATATTAAAGAGAAACTCGAAGGCACTGGTCTATGTTTAGATCCTTTAGGAGATAATACCATAGACCCCGACCACACCTCTACTCTTGCAGCCGGAGGATCTGGTATTCCACCTTCCCCACCTCATTCATCTCTTTCCTCTTCAGGAGGAGAGTCGTCTGACGAAGGCAATTCTTCAACTGAACCATCTCAACCTTCAACACCACCTACACCCATGGAAAACAAAAACAATCCTGCCAGACCTTGGCTCGATCAAGATGTTGTGGCTGTACCTGGACCCCAGAACCCTTTACCGAAACACCCAGAGAAATGGTTACCTAAGTTCAATCCAGATTCTAAAAAAATTGTCGAGGATCACATAAAGAAATTCATGCTAGCCATTAGACTCCGAAGTGTAGAACATGAAGATGTAGTATGTAGACTTTTTCCTTACATGTTTGAGGGCATTGCCTCTACATGGTATTGTGCTCAACAACCTCACACTATTGTATCTTGGGATAGATTCGAGACTTGTTTCCTAGAGAAGTTCGGAGATGAAAAAACTCTGGAAGTCTTAGTCATGGAAATATCCAGCTTAAGGATGAACCCTAAGGAGAAAGTAAAAGATTTTAACCAAAGGTTCCTCACGTTAAAAAACCAAATCCCCACTGATTCAATGCCCGCAGAAAATATTATTGTGGCATATTACACTAAATCTCTACACAATAATATAACAATTTGGGTTAAAAGGTCTAAGAAGTCAATGTTACTGGAAGCCTTCGAGGAGGCGAGCCAAATCGAAAAAGAAATTTTGAGCTTGAAAGATAATCTTAGTAATGAGGCAGAAATAACCCCATCTTCTAAGAAGAAAATATAAATTCTTCCTAGGCCTCCCCAAACCAAAACCCAATCAGAAACCTCAAACTTAGAAAGTTTACAAAAGGTTGTCCAAAAATTATCGAATCAAGTCATAGACTTGAAAATATTAGTTGAAGAAGCATCTTTGAGCAAAGGAAGTTACAAACCTCCTTTCAGAAAACCTTTTCCCTCAAACCGACCGAATCTAACCCCTAAGGGTCTGAATTTTGAAAGTTTACAATACACTTTATAGACTATCCTTGAAGCACATGATAACTTAGTCCCCCCTAAGAATTTTGAAGATGTGGTTGAAGAAGAAATAGTTGAAGAAGAGGAATCATCTCCCAATGTCTCCAGACATTTTTCTGACAGTTGTTTTCAAGCCAATTTTGAAAATGTCCATCCTTACAACACCATAAGAAAAACTCAGAGTAAATCCTCTTTCGAAATAAGTACTAATATTCACCAATTTATTGATATCATTTTTGTTGACATACCTGAATTTTATGGTTTATTATTAATCAGGGATTGGTCCGAACAACTACATGGATACTTTACAACAGATTGGTCTCATTTGTGGCTGCCAGAAAATGGACAACCAAAGAAAATTAGGGTTAACCGTGAACGTTACCTCAAGCACACTGTGACAGATTTGAATGATGCTAATGAACCATTTATTGCTTCCATTAATTCACTTGAAAAACAAGGAATGAACACCTTCTTCGGTAACTGCATGGTCGAAACCTCCCCCATCATCGATCCAGAACAATAGCCGGAGCTCATGACATGTACTCAGTCAACGGCTTTACCAAATGTGCCAAACACTACCAGCGAAGATCATATATGGTCACTTTACTTCGATGGATCCAAATCCAAAGAAGGAGTTGGTGCATGATGTGTACTCATCGACCCAGTAGGTAATAAAACTTTTATTGCCTGTTGATTAGAGTTTGAATGTACCAACAACACGTCTGAGTACGAGGCACTTTAGCAAGGACTTAGGAAAGTGGTAGATATGAACGCACAGAACTTAATGGTATTCGGTGATTTGTAAATTGTAGTCAGATAGGTAAGAAATTCCATACATCTGCTATCACCACACCTGAAAAGTTATGAAACTGAGGTATGGAATCTAATGCACAATTTTTCCGCATTTAACATCAATTCCATTCCTAGATTAGACAATTCTGAGGTTGATTTATTAGCTAACATCGATTCCAAACTTTTTCCTGCAGAAGGTATTTCTCCAAATGAATTTTCAATTGAGTTATTGTTTAGACCATCGATCCCAGACAATGTCACTAATTGGAGAGTGTTTGATGATGATCAACAAATCACCAGTTTTTTGCACATGGAGGACACCTTCCAAGGTGCGGTTATTGATGAAGGCACTTATGATGAAAATATCCGTAATTTCATGCTAATATCAGAGCCGAGGTCTCCCGAATCAACATCTGATCTGGTAAATTTTATCCCTAAATCTGTGGTAAGACTAGAGAAGTTTTATGATTTGCATGATAAATTCAAAAAATCGGTAAATTGTAAAACAAATAGTTCTTCCTTGACTCATGAAAAGGTAAATCTTGGGACTAAAGATAATCCACAATATATCAATCTGGGAATATGATGTTTCGAACAAGAGTGGTCCACTTTTATAAAACTATTTAGAGAATTCAAGGATGTCTTTCCTTGGACATACGATGATTTAAAAACTTTTGACCCTAACATAATACAACATATCATCCCCATGAAACCCCATACTCAACCTTTTCAGTAGAAGCTGAGAAAGATGCACCCTAAGCTGGAACCAATAGTCAAGAAAGAACTAAATAAATTATTGAATGCAAAGATAATATTCCCAGTAAGACACACATAGTGGGTGTCTAATCTGATTTCCGTAAGAAAGAAAAGTGGTGAAATTCGACTCTGTGTCGATTTTGAGAACTTGAACCGAGCGTCTGACAAAGACAATTATCTTGTTCCTCCAATAGAACAAATTCTTTAGCATGTATCCAGTTCCGAAAGACTGTCACTGCTAGGCGGTTTTTTGGGATACAACTAGGTCCTCATGTCTCCCCCAGACCAGTTAAAAACCACTTTTCGTACCCCATGGGGTACTTACGCCTACAAGAAAATGCCTTTTGGGATTATAAATTCCAGGGCCACTTTTCAGAGAGAAATGGATATTGCTTTTCGTGGTCTCATAAATCAATCCGTAGTGGTCTATCTTGATGATGTTATTGTTTTCTCCAAAAACAAGAAAGATCACTTGTCTCACCTTAGGTTTGTCCTAGAACGATGCCACAGGTACGACATATCTCTCAACCCTAAGAAGTCTATATTTTCAGTGGAACAAGGAAAAATTATCGGATTCATAGTATCCAGTGATGGGATGATCATCGATCTCGAAAGAACTCAAGCCATTACCAAACTTCCTCCCCCCTCCTCCAAAAAATCTATGCAATCTTTTTTAGGCCAGATCAATTTTGTTAGGAGGTTTGTCCCGAGTTTCTCAGAAATGGTAAGGCCATTGCAAAACTTAATTAAAAAGGATGTTCAATATCATTGGGGACCACAGGAAAATCAAGATTTTGATTCCATAAAAAAAGCCATAGTGGAGGCCCCTTCCTGGATGAGTCCTGATTTCTCACAAGATTTCACTCTTTATACTTTCGCCTCTAACCGATATTATGCCTTTGTGCTGACCCAAAAGAACATTGAAAGCAATGAAATCCCCATTTCCTTTATGATCTCATCCTTCAAAGGAGCGGATCTTAACTACCCGACTGTATATCAACAAGCTTATGCAGTTTTCAAAGCAGTGAAACATTTCCGATCATATTTGCTGAAATCCAGAACTAAAGTCATTGTGCCTTATCCCGATGTTAGAAACTTGTTAGTACAAAAGGAATTGGGTGAAAAATGGGCAAACTGGATGACATCGTTACAAGAGTAAGACCTCGAAATTACCCTTGCACAAATTGTCATAGGTCAAGGTCTGTGCAAACTAGTGGTTGATTCAGTTGAAGAGCAACAGAGTCAAATTAATGTCTTAACTGTAAATCAGCGTAGTCAAAATCAAATCTGTCGTACACAAGTTATTGCTAATTCTTGGTTTGATGATATTAATTTTTATCTAACAAACGGTTCTGCTCCTCACCATCTCGATCCAAAAATGAGAAGAGTATTAATACTAGAATCTACACCTTTCCAGCTAGTAAATGGCATATTATTCCGTAGAATTTTTGATAATGTCCTCATGCGTTGTTTGGAAAGAGATGAAGAAGATAAAGTATTATCTGAACTGCATGCAAGTGAAGTTGGTGGGCACTTCGGTGGAGACACCACTTCTCAAAAAAGTATTAAGAGCTGGGTACTATTGGTCCACGTTGTTCAAAGATGCCCATGCATTATGTCGTAAATGCATAATTTGCCAAAAGGCTGTTGGACGAGTACAAAAGGCAACATTCCCTTTGCATCCTATTTTGGTAGATTCACCTTTTCAACAGTGGGTTCTTGACATCATAGGGCCAATTAACCCCACTTCCTCACAACAACATAAATACATCGTTACAACAACAGATTATTTTACCAGATGGTCCGAGGCTGAACCACTAAAAGTGGTAAATACTAATCAGGTAATATCTTTCCTTAACTCAAACATCATTACTAGATTCGGTATTCCCGAGTGTTTGGTCTTCGATAATGCTTCCTACTTTTCATCCCTTGATATGAGTGTTTTTTCTTTAGAAAAAGGGATCAAACTGAAATATTCTGCCAGCTATTACCCCTAAGGAAATGGTTTAGCAGAATTGGCAAACAAAAACCTGATCAAGATCATCAAGAGGACAGTTTTTGAAAACCACAAGAACTGGCACAACGTGCTTTTTAATGCACTTTGAGTTGATAGGGTGACTCTGAAAACCTCTGTTGGTAATTATCATTTCTTTCTCATCTACGGAAGAGAAACAATCCTCCCTCCTCATGTTCTGCTTCCCTCTTTGCAATTATCACAGAAAGTTCAGGAAGAGGATTGTCCTCCTCTTGAAAGTCGAATTAATGCTTTGTTGAAATTAGAGGAAGTAAGAGCGCAAGAAAAAGAGAGAATGGATCAGCATCAACATATTGTGAAAGGCTGGTTTGATTCAAACTCTGCTTTGGATAGAAACCTCCAGATAAGAGATTTGGTTCTCAAGTGGGATAAACCTCATGAGGGAAAAGGGGAACATACCAAGTTCCAGAACCTGTGGTTGGGGCCCTTCGTAATTGCTGAAAAAATAGGTCCTAGCTCTTTCTGCCTATATAATTTAGAGGGACATCCAGACACCTTCTCGGTGAATGGCCAAGCTCTCAAGAGGTATTTTTTGTGATAATTCCAGATCCACCTTTTGTACATATTTTTCTTTTTTGATTTATTTTTATTTTCTGATTTTGGTTCTTTTCATTTTGTTTGTTTTCGCTTCTTTTTGGTTAAAATTATGTCTGTCACCTTTTAGTTCATGGAAGGGAACCATAATGCATCATTATGAAGAAAATTTTAAGGTCTTCTCAAGAGCATCAATGCCATGAATTGCTGAACCATGGACTAACTAAAGAAAATTTATGTTTGAAACATATTTTCTGGTCTCACTTTATAATTATGAGCAGACACGACCATCTTTAAATATTTTTACATTGTCCCTTCTTTTAAAGAAAGCAACTCAAGTATGCCTTCATGTCCTCAAAAAATTAGCTTCATCAAGAAACTAATTTCAGATCATAATGAAGGTGATTAAGCAGAAAATTAAATGCTGGAAAATAACAAGTTTTCTAAAGACTGAAATTTTCAGCATCACCCCGCTCTTCTGAATATCTTTAAATTTATACCAGATTGTAAACAATTTATTGAGAGTTGTGGGAAGTGTTTGTAAACCTGCCAAGATACTAAATAGGTCTGTTGGTAGTGGGTAAATGCATGCATGATGCCAAGACAACTTCATCGGGGTATTGAACAGGCCCGCTGGCAATGAAGCAATGTCAGGTTCAAGAAAATTCTCAGGTATAAATTTTGATATTGTTCATAAGTATCCTTCATTTTGAATTGAAATTTATTGGACAGGGTAGAGGCGTTGGAGTTGGTTAATTAAAATCCCTCCCAAATCTATGGACGCCTGCTGGCAGCAGTGGCCCTGTCAACAGTGTCGGAGCCATGGACTTGAACATCGTTGCTCTCATTTTTAAAATTTGTTACCAGATTTCAGTTGAACAGGAAGATATCTGAACCTGGACTGTGTAATGATTGTTGGGATGCTTGATGTCCTTCAACTATTTTTGATTTTCAATCATTTTAATAAGTCCTAACATGAACTCGTCGGCGATGTAGAGATAAATGATTCTCCTAGTAAGTCGCCATTGTTGGCAGCCCTACACAATTTTTTCCTTTTAAAGTGAAAAATAACAATTCCTGTAGCTACCTACGCTTCGTCATGTAAATATTTCTATTTGAAGCTGACTATTCTCTTGTAAAAAAGATGTTTTGATTGTTCTTATTTTTATTTTTTCATTTTCATGCTTCGTTCACGACTGAAAGCATGAATGAAGCATTGAAACTTATAATCGTATTGCAATTGTATCTAAGGCTTATGTCTCTAGAAGGGTCAATGTTCTTAAAACTCTTTTAATGAATATTGTTTTACTTTGAAGCTTATCATATATCAATAAAACATTTGTTTTGAGTTTCTCCTGGATTATAAGCTATATCTTGAGTACTTTGTAAATACATCAAGAATAGTTTGGCATTAAGACTATAAGATTCTTCATTTAACGTTCTTGGTAGATCATTTTCGATTTTAAATCTTTTAATTGGTATTTTGATTTTTTGGATTGCATCCTCTCCTAACCTTAGCAAATCGAGGTATTCATTATATATGATGAGATTCAAACACAACTCGGTCATACCCTGTACTTTGTTTGAAGTGGCAGTTCGAATCGACAGATCCATCATTACAAACTAGAGTCTTGGGTTTCACTCTGTACTCATGGAATTCATTACCCAAAATGCCTGATTTTCATGGTTTGAAACCCCTTATGCTCTCATTTTGGTCGCGCTAGGGTAACTGTGGGTTTTATTCCTTTATTATTTTCTCTGGCCTTCCTCTGTGTTTTCTACCCCTTATGCTCACAGTGAGTTCTGGTCGCCTTTGTGACTACCTGTCAAAACCCTTATGACCCCTATCGTCTGTGTCGAGCCGAATGGTGCTCAAACTCTCATGTTGTGTGATGACATGAGTGAAGACCTTAAAAGTTAGGGTTGGTTTGTGTTTCTCAAGAAATTCCAGGATTATAACTTACAAGCAACCCAAGAGTTCGTCCTCACATTCGATGGATGCAGAGCCAAAGTGGGTGATATTCAATTGGAAATCACCAAGGAATTTCTGAGCGAGGCAACGGGCCTCCCCCTCACCGGCCAAAAATGGTTTAAAAATTCAAAGTTGGAAGAGGTACCATGGAGTATGTTCGTCACCTCTCAGAAAATTCAATGCTGTGACAAAGGTATGCCACTCTCTCTGTTGAAAGATAGATGGCACACTCTATTGGCAGTATTAAGGCAATTTGTTACATGTGAAGGTCGCTATGGCCTCGTCTTCCTCTACCACATAAGGTTACTCATGCATTTTATCGGTTTCCAATTAAACATGCCATTTTACTTATTAAGGAGCTTATATAAAATGCTAAAGAGATATAAAAGGAAGAAATTGAATTCCATCGTATTTCATCATGGGTTGATTAAGTTGTTGATATTCCATCATCCAGAACTACTTAATGATGATTGAGATGATTTCATGACTCACAATGGCTTTGTTGCAGTAAACCCTGTAGAGTTTCCGGTGGTTGATAAACCTATGCTAGAGAAGTACCTTTTTCCCTCAAAAGATAGGCCAATTTTCTTGTGTGAAAACCCTCATGAAAGGGCTATGCCCGACCAGTCTGTGTGTGAACAATAGGACGTTGGATCCAAGCTTGTTTAAACTCCTGAATGTGAGCAAGTCGTCGACCCTAACTTTAATATCAAATCCACCAGTGGAAACCCTTCGAAACAGTCAAAGAAAAATCGAGACATGCAAGGGTTTAATAACAAGAGGGATGGGAGACTAATTTCAAGGATCCTACGGAATAGATCAAAAGCTCATGTAAGCTCAATCAAATCTATCAAGGTCCATTAGAGCTTTGATTCTGAGATTGAAAAATTCCTAGCAGTTGAAGACCCAAGTCACTTTAAACCGGATCTCAGTCAAGCTTTCGATTATGTAAATAACTTGCCACCATGTCTGAAGCACAACAAGGATTTTCCAGGAATTAAATTTAGTCAAAATCTGACAGTGGATGGTGGTAGTGTTTTAACACACAGTCATGCGCTTCCTCAACCATTTTCCCTTGGAGTAAATTGTGAAGTATGTTTACATTGGATAGGTCTGTATTACACAGACATTCCCGTCCTTCAAGAAAATATCAAGGCTCTTACGGCTCAAAACCGATCATTGACAATTGAAAACCATGAGCTCAAGATGAATGCACAAACGCAAGGAAAATGATTGAAAAGGATTGGCAATATCATTATAAAAAACGTCGATAGTATCGAGGCTGTGATCAACTCTGAAATTTTGTTATTCGAATTTGGTTTTGAGTTGAATGGTAAGATTGTTTATTTTATTTTATTTGTTCTTTTATTGTTATTTTCTAATTAATATAGAGTGATTTAGATTTCTGTTGTCAATAATAAGACTGGCTACAGAATTGAGAGATTCTGTAGCCAAGTCAATTTTCATATAAAATTTGG
>SNQJ01S0031037.1:76608-96526 GCA_010110895.2 Picea sitchensis | reverse complement strand
CCTCTTGTTTATAATGTTGTCATTTATGTTTTGTTAATGATGCTACATATATAGATCTGATATCTTTAGATTAAATGATCTGTGATGTGTAGGATTGTTATATTATAAATACCATCTATAATTTGCTTCTCAAAATATAAATGTTGTGATCATATTTTCAGTTAGAATGATAGGGTTTATCTTTGAATTTTAATTGAAAAATGAAATGTACAGGTTACTTTCAGATTTATCTTACAGTAATCATGTATAATTATGAGATCACAGGTTTATGTTTGTGTCTTTGCTTCAATCATTAAAACCCAAACTGCCAACACATGTTTTGGATTTATCTAGAACAATCATAAGGTTCATTGTAGGTTTCCCTCTTGGATGTGGTAGTTAGGCATTCTCTACTCATGCTGATGCTTGGATACATTTCACTGACTCACTGACAGGTTAGCCTTTTGTTTATTTCTTATTCTTATTATCTACATATTAACAAAATTAGAATGTATGTTTCAACTTTCATCTACCCATGCATGTATGTTTTATAGTATATTCAATGCAAAGTTTTTGGTTAGATATTTAAAAGAAAACAAAAAAAAAGGTTTTAAATATGCTTTCTTTATCTACTTCTCAACAGAAGTAACTTTCACATTTGATTTCGTAATTTTTGATTAAATATTGCAAAGTGAAAATGATGTATATAAGTAAGATTTGTGTATCCTTTGCTTGAATATATCTACAACAGTTATATATATGTACATATATATATAGTGTTTAGTAATTAGTTAGTTAGTTCATTTATTTTATTTGTTTCTATTAGGACTTTTAGATTGGATAACAGAGCCATTAAACCCATCGGAACGAGTTACACCAAACGACTTGGGTTATTTGGACAACCCTATACCAGACTCATTCTTCTAGTTGACGAACGGTCAATTTTGCCCGCCAACAGATCCTGCATCCATTTATTAGTCCAAACATTCTTTCTATGCATATGTATAACATATCTTTAACTATTCTTATAAGATCTACTCATATGAAACCTTCTTTCATCTTTTAATACCCTAGTTTTCAAACTAGGACAAACTCTATTAAACATACCCAGATCCATACTCTAGAAACAAAAATTTCCACTTATCTTACTTCTACAGAGAAAAAAACTTCCAGATCTAAAACTTTTCACTATTATTACCTTTATCAGAGCACAAAGCTTGCAAATCTTACCTCTTTTAATCATAAGTTCTCACTTTTACCTTTCTTAGAGCATAAATCTTTCAGATCTTACTTCTCTCCTTCACATCCGAATTATTTTCTTCATATCGAGCTTCTTTTTTTAGCATAGAGCTTTGTAAATCAAGTAGAATACTGCACACTAGGTCAATAGATATATGCATGGGGCTTCCACAATATCAGGTCGAATCATTGCACACAGCTTCTTCTTTCTCATTTCCCAACAATCACAGTTTCAAGTCCCGACAATAGATCCATTTGTTGGCACAGGGGTAGAACTAGGGTCCAATACTACAACAACGCACCAACAAAGCCCTAAATACTGACCCTTTCGGCAACACCTACGAAGCAGATGAAGTCTCACCCGAGGTAGAGGCAGGGGTGGTTGCAAGACTCAGGTGTCTACAACCTTATATGGGACATAGATCTGTGATTGTACTACTTAATAAAGTACTTAGCACCGTCAGTTCCTCAATATGTAATCAATATCCACTTTGCTAATAAAACAGGGCTTCACAACATCCACACTAATCTAATGTATTTAAGAACTTAGCATAGGTAAATAGATCAGATCGAGCAGATTAAGCACTAAGCATGTCCATATAGATCAGATCTAGCATTCTCGCATATCATAATTACACAACATAAGTAGATCTATCTAAACATATCAAGTACTTAGCAAATAACGTGTGAATGCATCAATACAAGGCACACAAAAGCATAACATAGTATTTACGTTGTTCACCCCCACAATGGGGCTACGTCCACCAGTTGTTCTTCTTTATTGTCTTCAAGTCAATCGATTACAAGCACAAAGCCTCAAAACCCTACTCCGCATAGGACAAAGATTTGCGCAACTTGTTTTATCCTTCTTCCTTGAGTTACAGTACAAATCCTTCCACAGTCTGTTACAACCACTTGCACTTAGCTCTGCAAGTCTCTCACAGTAGGCACAAAGCCCTTACAATCTACACTAGCACTTAGTTGCTAGTACAACTGGTCTCACATCACATAGATGCAGTTCTTCTTCTATCTAGCCTAGGTGTCTATTTATATATTAAAAAATATGCCTAAACATGGGTAAACCCATGGGCTGACATCCCAATTCCATTACATAATCCCAAAAACCCTAGAAAAGACCCAAAAAGGGGCCGAGATCCCGTGATCTCTGCTTCGTCTTGTGCTCCTCCTTTGACAGGCTATCGAAGTCCCAAAATAGATCAACATGACCAAGAATATCGCAAAATGTGGTCAAGGGCCGACAGGTATGAAGCTATTCAATATTTTATTATTTTGCCAAAATTTACAGGGGAGATATTTGCAAGAAAGACATACAGGGGAGCACTGTGGAGCAACAAATCAATACTTTGGAACACGAGACTTATTCAGAAGATCAGAATTTGAAGGGTATGGCGATTCATTCAAAACCCTTTTGGAGCAACAAAATTATTCAGAAAAATAGAATTTGAAGGGTTTTTTTATTCACTCAAAAACATGCATAGTAAAAATTTTAAATTTTACTATTGATTTTAATAACATTTTTTTTACAATTTGTATCTCTATTTAGATTTAATTAAAATTCAGAAAAAAAAATAAGAAATTTTCATACTTACCTTAAATGCTTTATTCTTCTTGCTTATGTGACTACAAAATTTCACCCTAGGGTTTGACTCCCTCTATCACTTCGTAATTACAACTTTTCATTTTAGGCATTTTAGATTTAATGGATTTGTGTTTCCATATAAAATGCATTTGACATGTGATGCATCAGATCCAAACCGTCTCAACCCTGCCACATTTTTATAAAAAAAAATCTGGTAATCGATGCACCAAATTAAATTTAACGCATAGGTGCACTTTTGGATAAAACACACTGGTAATTCTGCAACTTAATTGAAAAATTCATTCATCGATGTGTAATTTTATTTGTTCATGGTATTTTTTATTTTCGTTATTTTTCTATTGGAGCGATGTTGATAACGATACATATCGCACCATTGCAATTTATAGTTTTAAAAAAATCTATTTTTGATACTGGTGCATTTCATATATGGAACGCACCGATGTTTTTATATTATAAAAGTGTGCCATAATTTTTTTTTGCAGAAAATTATGTGATTTATTTATAAAATATATTTAATAGCTTGTATATTGAATGATACATGATATATATTGATAAAAATAAGTGTGAGAATAGTTCAAGTAACAAAAATTTTGATCGACACAATTATAACACATCCAAAAAGGCAAAAAATGCAAGTTCTTTGTAAATTCTATACAAAATTAATATGTTAAAAATACAAGTTCTTTGTAAATTCTATATAAAATTAATATTATTGAACTATATGTAGTTTAACTAATATGTATTGGTTAGTGTATGTCTTGTAGAGCCATAAAATGAGGAAGCTCAATAAGATTCTCTCTGATATAAGTGCATAAGAGCATAAAAGCTTGATGGAAAAATTGCAAAAGGAAGAATCGAGTGAATGAGAAAATTATATTCAATGAGTTATTTTTTGAATTTTCATTAATAATATACTTAAAAATATTAGATAACCTATTTCAAACAATCTATTAATTCACATATGATTAATGTTCTACAGGGACCAACAACAAAGGAACGAAATGTCATCCTAAGAAACTAAAAATCATAGAAGATGTAAATGATGATGAATTGGTCCTTAACTCATCTGGAGTGGTGTTGGAGGTTAATGAAACGGGGAATTTTTTTACAAAACTATGAGGGATATAGTGGAATGAACATATAGACGTAGTTTCCACTTACAATGCAGAAATCAATCCAATGATTCCAAGAACCAGGTTATATCTAAACTACAAGAAGCATTTCCAGAGAAATGGTCAATGAGACCTGTCAGACTTGCAATAGAAAAAAAAATAAAACAACAAAAAAGAATAATTCAAAAAGTAATATTTCTAAAATTTATTTTCTATAATATGTATATATTACTGAAAACCATTCATTTATTAATATCAATTTTGTTATATTTAGTTTTCATATATCAATATAAAAATAGTTTATTTTCATGTTACTTTTTCTCAGGAATATTACAAAAACCCGAAAGGATCAACGAGCTGATAACCAAAATATGCCAGTAGGAATGTTGATAAAACTGTACAAGGATATGATTAAAAAAATGGACATAATTGCATAGCAGGAGGAGCCATCTTAACAAAAACATGCTTCAAATGTATAGAATCATTGAATTTTTCTATTAGGTACATATAAGTAAATAATTTATCATTAAATATTATTTTTCAAGTATTTTTTTGTAGACACTAAAACAAAATGGAACACATTCAACACATAAAACATAACGACAAGGAAGAAAAGGGTTGATAGCAAAGTTTGTGAGTAATTGTGATTTCCTTATAACATTAACTTAAGATTTCATTTTTGTATATTTTGATGTGTTTTACATAAACCATCCTTGAATGTCTTCAAATAGGTGCTAACATACAAAGAAGATCCATCACAAGAATTTATTGACATTGGGTTAAGTAAGGGGTTGTGAGTATATGTTAGCATATCAAAAATTAATTGTGGAATTTGTAAGTATCTTATGTTGTTTTACTTCTCTCATTATATAATTAATGGAACAGAAAAATCTTTTATATTATATCTATGATTTACTATGAGGTATAAAATTTGCAGAAAACAAAGTATGGAAATATGCCAACATAAGAGTTGATAGTAGACATAAGATTTGGTTTTGAAAAAATGTGTATCATTCAGGACTCAATTATTTCTATGGTATGTCTATTTTCAATTTACATTCATGTATATTATTTATTTCAATTTTGATTATTCTCACCAATATATATACACTCATTGCACTTTAATTTTATTTTTGTAGATGGAATCATTTGAAGAAGAGGAAAACAATTAAGACAATCAACAAAACATTCGAACAAATAACCCAAGTCATGGAAGTAGCTCAAGAATTGACAACAATTCCAATGAAGAATGATGATCAATATATTTGGATATCAATGTCAGCTCTTGCATTTTTTGAAATAATTGTCTGTGAAAGTTAGACATTTTGTTTAATGTAATGAACATAGTGTCCTAATTGAAACACAAGGGGTTACCAATAAGTGTCGACCAATTTTGTATGACAAAGATCCTATTTTTCATATATAATAAAATATGTTTTATTTGATTCTATTGCATTTTCCAATGTTGTTGTGAAATGTTACATCATTAATTAAATATATGGATGATTAAATATTATAATGAATAGATGTGGAATCTAATGATATAACAAGTTAATCGAAACAACATATCTAAATGCACTAATATAAATTTAATTTATATGAATACTATTATAAGATATATGTCAATTTTTTGATGAACAATGGAATTAAAAAATAACAATAATTGTGCACTGTCACAGGTCGGTGTTTCTAAAAAGAGAAAATGACAACTGATGCATTTAATGATAAACAACCTTGGTTCGTTTCAAGATAAAACACACCAATGCCATAATTAAATTTTCACCAGTGTTGATATACAAGGAGATACCACCGATATTAATACTATTTTAACCAACGTTTATAATAATAAAAACATTTATCTATTTGTTTAATTAATAAATGTATCAGTTCTTTTATATCACACTTCGACCTTGGTGCATTTTGAATATTATGCATTGGTAGGGTTTATTTTTAAATCACTAGTGATGGTATCATAGATTCTCCCAGTTCCTTATTCTTATTAAGACATCGATGCATTATTACTTATAAGAGCATTGGTGCCCCGATACTTTTTGGAGATCCTTGGTGCTTTCTTATAATTGTAATCACCGATGCTTTAGGTTAGAGAACACATTGGTGCTTGGTATCATAGATTCAACTGGTGCGCTGTTTTTATTAAAACACTGGGGTGCTATTTTGTATAAATGCACTGGTGCCCCAATATTTTAGGACTCACCCGAGTGTAATGTAGGCACTAGTTCTTTATGTTTGGGAACCCACCGGTGCATATAAACCATGAAGCACATCGGCTAGAAAAACATCTGCTACAACCTCCACTCACCTAGTTTTTTTTAGTTAGAATGAAGTTCTGTTATAATCTTTGTAAAAACATCCTCTACCAAAAACAAATATTTTCATGGAGGTTTTTTTGACAATTTTTGCCAATTTTGTAACACTAAAAACCTTTGCTATAACCTCTGCTAGAGGATATTTTCCTTGTAGTTCCAACAAATGGTATCATAGAGATAGGTCTCAAGTTTGAAACTCTCCTGGAACGCATTGGGGGGATATTGTTGGACATTAGGTTCATCGCTTCCCGTGAGTTTCACGACATGGATTAAACCCCTCTCGCGGATCCTAACTTCGTCGATTGTGGAAAAGAGTAACACTTGCGGATATTGGTCAAATGACAATCATAGTCCAACACTATTCTATGGTTCATAATATTTCCATAGACTAATCCTCTTTCCCAAATAGACTTCTAAGCAAGGCACTATGCCATCTAGAAGTAAACTGGTGCTAAAAGTTTACTTTAATTGTTTTAGCTGTAACTTTCTCATACAAAATCTCATTTGCACTTGAAGTAGCTCGTTGGAAATATCTCTCTGATTTCTTTTATTTAAGATGCAAAGTCAAATTGTACCTTCATACAATTTATTATTGTGTTTTTTGATTGCCTAAAAATGTTATTGAGGGCCTCAAAATTGCCCTTCAAAATCCCAAAAACATCATATAAAATTGACTTATTTACTATTATAACAACCCTTAAATATGATCCGTCTATCTAAAATAGAGTGAAATATCAGTCGTTGATTTGAGCTCCATCAATGATTAACAATTGACTAAATTCCTTTGGACACGTATAACACCTTTCCAAAATTGTCGACCTGATCATTGACCATTAGCCCATTTCTTTGACAATTAATTGCAATACATTGCTCAACCAATTGACCCGACCATCAACCATTGGTTGTCGATTATTTTCATTGGCGGATGAAACTCCTAACCAATTCGACTGACCCAACCATCAACCATTCCTTCGATGACATGGAAACTATGCTGACATGGAATGAACCATAGATGATGATGTGGCATGAAACATCATATTGAGGTTTCAACTTGAATGGTGTCGAATGAAACATGAATGCTGATGTGGAATTCCATGTGGATGATGACATGGAATGACATGTCATCCTCCTATTTCTTGATCGACCATCGACAACTTCTCTCGGATGAACTGAACACCTCACCAAATCGGCAAATCCTTGACCATATTCCATCAACCATCAACATTTTCTCTTGCTTGATTAATACATTTTGATAAAATGACTAACCAAACCATTGTTCATTGACAATTTCCATTTGGTGAAAAAAATACTTTTCCAAATCGATCAACTAGACCATCGATCGTCGACGATCTCTATTGGCTATTAGCGTCTGAAAAATTCCACCAAATTGATTGAATCAACCACTGAACATCGTCAAATCCTATTGGATAACTCCAACACTTATACAATTTTTTACCAAAACCCCGATGAATTTGGATCATCAATCTCCAAGCCAATATGATCTTGACTATTAACTGGCTCCCATTTTCTAACCTCCTAAAAACTGATCCAGATCGTCAATCTGCTCCACTTCGAAAATCTCTGAAAATAAATTCTGACCACCGATTTACTTCACCTTACAAATGACCAAAACAATTATAAGTTTTTAAATATATCACAATCAATTTTGGTTGTTGATTTTAAAATCAGGTGCAATCTCCATCATGGATTCACCAAATTTCGCCCAACTCTACAACAACCATTTAAAAAACAAAATCAACCTTCCAAGACAAATTTTAGCATTACAACTCTACATATTGACTCCATTAAACCTATCTTCGATGACTACAAGGAAAATATGACCTGAATTTTCTCACGAATTTGGGGATTTCGTTCTTATTTTCCACCATTTTCCCCCAAATTTGCACATATGAAATATGTAACAATGAATTTCACCAATTCTATCTTTTTCTTGGCCCATACATGTCCATTGTTTGAAAATAAGTTATGATACCATAATTTAGTGTTCCCCATATTAGCTGAGGTCCATTACGTGTGAAATACTCATAAAAAAAATTAAAATTTTATGTTAACTAATTTCCTGTAGCTTATGAGCTAGAAATTACATAAAGATTTATCTATTATTTGATACCATTTAGTAAATGAATCTATAACAATTTAAACAAGAATGAATGCAACTAATAACTCACACAACAACATGTAAAACCATTCTCATACACAAAGTAAAAACACAACAATTAAACACATAAAATAACTAAGGAAGTAGATAAAACACTTATTTTTTAATTCAATTGTGCAACCGGGTTCTTGGGAAAGACATTCCAACCAACCATAGACTTGTTGTTCCAAATATAAACAAAAATACATCCTCGAGCTGGGGCTAGCTATTGATTAGTTCTTTGTTTGGTTTGTTGTTAGTGTTTTCATTGATGTCAACTCAGAATGGTGAGAAGGAAAGAAGGGGCCATCTTTCCCAATTTGTGAAGAGGATATCTGGACCGTTGGATCATAGAGGGTCATGGACTGTTGATCTGACACGAGAAAAGTTTGGAGTTCAGACTTCAGAGAAACGAGGATAGCTAACTCGCGAGTTTGTGAAACGCGAAGTCCCAAAGTGCTTGGGAGTAGGGCCCTAAGTCGTATCTAGAGGTCACATCAGTAGGGGAATAGGCGAAGGAGCTAGCGTTGCTGGGATCTACTTCAGATTTCGAAAGTCGAGATACTCGGGGTGACTCGCAGCAGAACATCCAAAGCGCGAAGTCGCGAAGTGCATTTTTTTTTATTGGCGTGTGGTCACAGTCAGTTGGTCACATGGAGAGGAATTTTGCACCCGATAATAGTTCGCGTGGGTAAAGTTCATGATGAGCTGTGGATTTGTTTCATAGAGGTTACAGAAGGGACCCGAAGAGATACTCCAGCTCGATAAATTTGAAGATCTATGGTGTACATTCATATCGGTGCATGGAAACAAACGAAAGTGAACAAAATAATCGGGACCAAATTTTTTATACAATACAGTTTTTGGAATCTGATCAAGGAATCAGATGGTCCACAATATTTAAGAGTTTGGTAGATGGTATGGTGGGACCACACTCTGAGCGCGGCCGATGTAATTCAAACAATTGATCTCTGTCTTCATTCTCTAGCAAGATCTCGATCGTTCAAATCCGTTGACACTATATTTTACACATTTGAAAAGTCAAAAAGCCTCTACGTGTATAATCCAACGACGCTGATTAAATAAACAATATGATCGAAGGGTTGTTGTTTCACTTCGTGATTTCTTGACCAGTTATGTTGAATCTGAAGTAGTTATTCAGTTATACTAACTAAATGATTTTTCTTGGGAGTTTGAAATTCATAGTGTAATGGAGTATGAGAGTATGTATAAAAGAAAAATGTTGTGACAGAGTGAGGTTGTTGTTTCTCTGTAAAGTGAAATGGATTGTGTGAAATTTAATGAGTTGAACTGTATGTAATGAAAATTACAGTGTGAACATAATTAGAACAAATTCAGAGATGAAGAACATAAGATGGACAGATCAAAAATGGTGAAAAGAGAAGAATGTACAAGAACCTACGAGCATGAGAAGAATAGAGAAAGAGCATATGGAAAAAGATAACAAATGGAGCCAAGTATGAACAGACAGAAGCAGAGAAGAATTCAAGAACAAAGAAGAAGTGGTAAATGTTGAAATATATGTACTTCTGTAAGGTATTAATCTAGAAAATATTTATAATCAGGGTGGTAGGGTGTTTCTAGGGAGGATTGTTGTCCTCTTTTATTCAAGTTGGTGCTTGAATACTAGGAGTTGAATCTTCCATCTAGTTGTGGCTAGAAAATATGGAGGTAGGGTGGTGCTAGGAAAATGAAGCATTTTCTGTGTGCAAGTTGGTGCTTGTATAAGTGGAAGTATGTGATTCCATCCAGTTGTTGCCGGATATCATAAGGAGTAAATATGATTCTTTCTATTGGGTGCTAGATAAACTTGAGGGTTGGTGCTCTCTACAAGCTGCATCTTGTTAAGAAGAGGTTGTATCCTCATTTTGAGTTGGTTCTCAAAGATAGATGATGTACAAAAATTAAAAGACTTCTTATCATTCTAAGAAGAAGAGGTTTTCTCCCTTTATGGGTTTTTTCATGAATCTCTGTCTCTGTGTATATCATATGTGTGATTGGTTCTCAAATATAGATGATGTACAAAAATTAAAAGACTGCTTATCATTCTAAGAAGAAGAGGTTTTCTCATGAATCTCTGTCTCTGTGTATATCATATGTGTGATTGATGTTTACTATTTCTGTTGTTTATGTCTTTCATAATCTTGATTATCATTTGGAGAAAATTAACAATATTTTAACATGCATAAAATTGTTTAAGCACAGTAACAACTGATTGATCCCCAACTCTCAATTGTCTTAGTAATTTCAACAATTGGTATCAGAGCGGGTTCCTTTTATTTAAAGGTATATCAATAAGCTTAAACATGACAAGTCATGAAGGGACTTCAACCAATAAGCCTCCTCTTTTTGATGGAACAAATTTTTCTTTCTGGAAGGTTAGAATGAGAACATACACTATGGCCTTAGGTGCTGATGTTTGGGATGTAGTAGAGACTCGATATACAAAACCTGTTGTGCTAGCTTCCAAAGATGATAAGTTAGAATTTATCTTCAATGCAAAGGCAATGAATGCTATCTTGAGTGGGCTTGCCGAAGCTGAGTTTGTAAAGGTGATGCATATTGAATCTACCAAAGAGATGTCGGATAAACTTATTAGAAGTTATGAAGGAAATGAGAAAGTAAAAGGTGCCAAACTTCAGACATATAGATTGAAATTTGAACAACTAAAGATGAATGAGGATGAAACAGTTAGTAAATATTTTTTAAGAGTTGAGGAGCTTGTGAATTCCATGAAGGGTCTTGGTGAGAAGATTGAAGATGCACTTTTAGTTCAAAATATTTTAAGATCTTTGCTTGATAGATTTAATCCAAAAGTTTTTGCAATAGAAGAACTGAATGATCTTAAAATTCTGCCTGTTGATCAACTCCTAGGAACTCTAACTGCTTATGAAATGAGAATTAGTAAAGATAAATCCACCACTAGAGAAGCATCTTTTAAAGAAGACAATAATACTGATTCAGAATTAGATGAGATCGAGGCAAAATTTGTGAGAAGATTAAAGAAAGAATCAGGCAAATACCTAGGCAAGCTACCATTTAAATGTTTCAAATGTGGTAAGATAGGTCATTTTGCATCTAAGTGTCCTCAAAATAAAAAATACCATAACTCTAATGATGAAAAGAAATACAAATTTAAGAAATATAGTAAAAAGAAAAGTTTGTGTGCAAATAATGATGACTCCTCAGAAGACATAGATAGCAATTCATCTTGTGAAGATAAAGTGAATGATTTTATGCTTATGGCCATAGGAGACCTTGATAATGAATACACAGGAGGTGACATGAATGTCAAAGAAGCTGTGGTTGCTATGGAAGGTGAACTAATCAGTGCTTTAGAAGATATTGACAGACTCAGACTTAAGAAGAGAAAACGAAAAAAAAATGTTGATGCAGTTTGAAAAGAATGGTAAAGAACCAAGTGAATTTTTTTTTTTGTTAAAAGTAGAATTAGAAGAAGCAAAGAAAATATAAGACATTCTAAAACAAAAATTAGCAGAGAAGAAGGTGAGATGTGAAGCTCTGGAAGAAGAAGTTGTGAAAGCTAGAAAAGAGTTGGAGAAGTTTCAAGCCTTGTATCACCAAAATATGTCAAGTATCAAAGCCTCAAAAGAACTGAATAGCATTCTATGTAAACAAAGATCTCCATTGATAAAAACTGGTCTAGGTTATGAAAGTGGTTCAAGTAGCAGTCAGTCAGAAAACAAAGAATCAACTAAGATGATCAAATTTCAAGTCAACAGACAGTCAAATTATGATCATGCTCTGTAAACAAAAGTTAATAAAGATGAGTTGAGTTCTGAATAGGAGAAAAGCCAACAAAAGATAAAGAAACCAATTTCAAGAGGAAGGCCAATATTCAGGTATCAAAATTTGTTCTATGGTTATTGTTATTATTGTTCTAATTTTGGTCATAAAGCTACAAATAGTGGAATTAAGTTTAAAAGTATGCAACTAAGGAAGTCACGGAATAAACAACTGTTGCAACATAAAACTAAACAGTCAGTGAGTAGACAACAATGTATCAATTATTTTGATCTATTGTATAATGATCCTGAATGTTACATTTGTCATAATTTTGGTCACAAAGCCTTAGATTGTCATTTGAAGAATTACAAAGTAAATCCAAGAATAAATCCCTCAGCTGAAAATGTCAAAATATGGAAAAAGAAAGAAAGTAATAAGTGTGGGTTAGTACTTTCTGTTCAAAGACAAAAGGATCCTTGGTATATTGACAGTGGATGTTCCAAACATATGACTGGAGAAAAAAGTAAGTTTTTGTCTCTAAGTGAAAACAAATCAGGGAATGTAACTTTCGGGAATGATGCACCAAGAAAAATAAAAGGTAAAGGAATGGTAAGTATAAGTAATGGAAAAGGGAAAGCTCAAGATGTATTATTTGTATATGGTCTGAAACACAATTTTCTTAGTGTCAGTCAAGTTTGTGCCAAAGGATGTGAAGTTGTTTTCACTTCTAAAGATTGTAGAATACAATCTATAGATTCAAGACAGTTGGTTGCAAAAGGCATAAGAACAGAAAACAATGTCTATGTTTTGAAAGAATAAAAAGAAGAATGTCATTTAATCAAGTATGATGAAAGTTGGCTATGGCATAGGAGACTTGGACACCTAAATTTTGATCATATAATCAAGCTTATAAACAATGGGGCAGTAAAAGATTTTCCAAATATATCAAAGCCATATGATTCTATATGTAAACCTTTCCAAATAGGAAATCTTACTCAGAAAAAGTTTAAATCTAAGAACTTCACATCAATAGAAAAACCTCTTTAGTTAGTACATATAGATTTATGTGGACCATCAAGGAAGGAAGGTACAGGAAAAGAAAACTATTTCATGTTGATTATTGATGATTATTCTAGACTCACATGGGTTTCCTTTCTGAAAGAAAAATCTGAAGCATTTGAAAAATTCAAAGTGTTTAAGGTTCTGACTGAGAATCAAATAGGAAAAAGATTGAAGGCAGTAAGGTTTGATAGAGGAGGAGAGTTTAGTTCAGGGGACTTCAAAGATTTTTGTGATAAACATGGGATCAAAAGAGAGTATACTATTCCAAGGACTCCACAACAAAATGAAGTAGTTGAGAGGCAGAATAGATTAGTTCAACAAATGGCAAGATCAATGATGAATGAAAGGAATATTGCTCAGACATATTGGGTAGAATAAATTCATACAACTGTACATATTATTAACAAATCTCATCTCAAGCCACACAATTACAAGACTCCTTATGAACTATGGTTTGGAAGACCTGCTTCAATCAAGTATTTTAAAGTCTTTGGGAGTAAGTGTTATATCAAGAATAATGATTAAAATCTTGGCAAATATGATGACAGGGTTGATGAAGGTATCTTCTTAGGGTATGCTACAAACAGTAGAGGATACAAATGGTATAATAAGATGCTTCATAAATTGGTTGATTGTATTGACATAAAGTTGATGAAGAAATCCCAGTACGAGATGTAAGCAGTGTTGAATCAACCATAGAAGATATAGTTGAAGTTGAAGATGAATAGGTCCAAGAATCAGAAATAGAATACTCTAAGTTAGATGAAAATACAAATACTCAGGCATACTCAAATCAACAGACATAAACAAAACCACCTCTTAGAATTGTTAGAAAGAATCATCCTGAAAATCAGATAATTGGTGATATGAATAAAGGAGTTCAGACAAGAAGGCAATTGATTAAATACTCAGAACAATCTCATATTGCTTTCCTATCTATGATTGAACCTAAATTTTTTTACGAAGCCGACAAGCATGATGATTGGATTAGAGCTATGAATGAAGAGCTTGATCAGATTGAGAAGAATAATACTTGGGAGTTTGTTCCTAGAACTCCAGATAAGAATGNNNNAATCCATCAGAATATTTCTTGTCTATGCATGTCATAAGAACTTTAAAGTATATCATATGGATGTTAAGTCAACATTTCTTAATGGATCTAGAAGAAGAAGTATATATGGAACAACCTGAAGGATTTTCACTGACAGATAATCCTGACTATGTTTGCAAGTTGAAAAAGGCATTATATGGACTGAAATAGGCACCACGAGCCTTGCATTACAGTATGGACAATTTTTTATAGGACGAAGAATTCAAGAATGGTATTGTTGACGATAATCTATACATTAATTCTAAAGGTGATGATTTATTAGTTGTTTTTGGATGTACTAATGACCCTTTTGTTCAGTGGTTTGCTAATTCTATGAAAACTGAGTTTGAGATGTCCATGAACTGTCATATTTTCTTGGTTTTCAAATCAATTAGAGTTCTGCAGGATTATTTATCTCAATAAAAGTATTTGAAAGAGATGTTGAGGAAGTTTTAGATGGAATATTCCTCTCCTATTAGTACACCTATGGTGGTTGGTTGCAAGCTCAGTAAAGATGATATTTCACCTGATGTTGATCAAATAACATATCGATCAATGATAGACAGTCTTTTGTACATCACAACATCTCGTCCTGATATAATGCAAGCTGTTAGAATGGTAGCTCGTTATCAGTCTTCTCCTAAACAAAGTCATTTAGCAGCTGTCAAGAGGATATTCAAATATTTGAAGGGTACAATGACTTATGGTCTTTGGTATCCTATAAATCAGAATTTTTAATTAACTGCATATTCAGATGTTGATTGGGAAAATTGTTTGGATGAGAGAAAGAGCACCAGTGGAGGTGCATTCTTCTTAGGTGATTCATTAGTAGCATGGCTTAGTAAGAAGTAAGGATCTGTTTCTTTATCAACTGCAGAGGTAGAGTACATTGTTGTTGCTACTTGCTGCACTCAGTTATTATGGATAATACAAACTCTTGTAGATTTGAAGGTAACTTATACTAATCCCATTCCACTTCACCGTAAGAACACCAGTTCCATTAGTGTCTCCAAGAATCCTGTTCTTCATTCAAACACTAAGAATATACCAATAAAATATCATTTTCTCAAAGAGAAGGTCACAAACAGAGTTGTTCAACTGAATTATATTCCTTCCACATAACATATAACTGATATACTTACTAAACCATTAACAAAGACACCATTTGAATATCTTCATCAGAAGTTGGGGGTCATATATTCTTTTATCTATTGTGTTCACCTTGTTAGGGGGAGTACTTATTGATTATCTAATGTATTTTTGGTGAATATTGTTATGGTTTTTCCATTCATATTTGACATGGGGAGTGTGTTTCCTTTGTCATCGATCTCAAAGGAGGAGAAAGGAGTTAGTTCTCATACTGTTGCAGAATTTCTAGAATGCATATATTGTTGCATGCATAAAGTTGCCATCAATGCCAAAGGGGGATATTGTTGGCAAGTTCTTTGTTTGGTTTGTTGTCAGTGTTGTCATTGATGCCAAATAAGAATGATGGGAAAGAAAGAAGGGGCCATATTTTCTGATTTGCAAAGAGGAGATCTAGAATTTTGGATCACAGAGGGTCGTGGACCGTTGATCTGACATGGTGAAGTTTGGAGTTCAGACTTTGGAGAAAAAAGGAGAGCTAACTTGCGAGTTTGCGGAACATGAAGTCCCGAAGTGCTTGGGAGTAGGGCCCCAAGTCGTAGCTAGAGGTCACATCAACGGATAATAGGGGAAGGAGCTAGAGTCTCTAGGATTTACTTCGGAGTTTGGGATTCCAGAGAGTCAGGGTGACTCACAACAGAACATCCAAAGTGAAAAGTCGTGAAGAGCCCTTTTTTTTATTGGCATGTGGTCACAGTTAGTGGTCACGTGGAGAGGAACTTTGCGCCCGATGCTAGTTTGCGCGGGTAAAGTTCGCGAGGACCTATGGATTTGTTTCATAGAGGTTCCAGTAGGGACCCAAAGTGCTACGCAAGCTTGATAAATTTGAATATCTATGGCGTACATTCATATCGGTGCATGAAAACAAACAAAAGTTAACAAAAGAATTGAGACCAATTTTTTTATACAATACATTTTTTGGAATCCGATCAAGGAATCAGATAGTCCACTGGTAGATGGTATTGTGGGACCACACTTTGAGCGTGGCCGATGTAATTCGAACAATTGATCTCTAGCTTCGTTCTCTAGCAAGATCTTGATCGTTCAAATCCATCGACACTATATTTTACACACTTGAAAAGTCAAAAATCCTCTGCATGTATAATCCAATGACATTGATTAAATAAACAATCTGATCAAAGGGTTGTTGTTTCACTTCGTGATTTCTTGACCAGTTACATTGAATCTGAAGTAGTTATTCAGTTATACTAATTGAATCATTGTTCTTGGGAGTTTGAAATTCGTAGTGTAATGGAGTATGAGAGTATGTATAAAAGAAAAATGCTATGATAGAGTGAGGTTGTTTTTCTTCTGTAAAGTGAAAGGGACTGTGTGAAATTTAATGAGTTGAACTGTATGTAATGAAAATTACGGTGCGAACAGAGATAAAACAAATTTAGAGATGAAGAACATAAGCTCGAAAAAGCATAAATGGTGAAAAGAGAGGAATGTACAAGAACCTAAGAGAATGAGAAAAATAGAGAAAGAGAAGATGGAAAGAGACAAGTGGAGCCAAGTATGAGCAGACAGAAGCAGAGCAAAATTGCAGAACAGAGAAGAAGTGGTAAATGTTGAAATATCTGTATTGTTGTAAGGTATTAATTTGAAAAAGATTTATAATCAAGGTGGTAGGGTGGTGCTAGGGAGGATTGTTGTCCTCTGTTATTCAAGTTGGTGCTTGAATACTGGGAGTTGTATCTTCAATCTAGTTGTGGCTAGAAAATAGGGAGGCAGGGTGGTGCTAGGAAAACAAAGAGTTTTCTGTGTGCAAGTTGTTGCTTGTATAAGTGGAAGTAGGTGATTCCATCCAGTTGGTTTTGGAGATCATAAGGACTAAATATGCTTCTTTCTAGTGGGTTCTAGATAAACTTGAGGGTTGGCTCTCTCTACAAGTTGCAGCTTGTTAAGAAGAGGTTGTAGCCTCACTTTGAGTTGGTTCTCAAAGATAGATGATGCACACAAATTAAAATACTTCTTATCATTCTAAGAAGAAGAGGTTTTATCCCTTTATGGGTTTCCTCATGAATATTTGTCTCTGTGTATATCATATCTGTGATTGATGTTTACTATTTCTGTTGTTTATGTCTTGCATAATCTTGATTATCATTTGGAGAAAAGTAACAATATTTTAATAGGCATAAAATTGTTTAAGCACAGTAACAACTGATTCACCCCCCCCTCTCAGTTGTCTTAGTAATTTCAACAATATCAATCCACAAAAGAGGGTGGTCTCTCATTTCCACTCACAACTCAGAAAACCCACAACCCATTGGTATTCTTCTATAATTATCCCAATTTTCCACCAACTCTCTTCTTCTTGACCTGACCAACCCAAAGAATGTACCCCTTCACTGATCTTAGTCCCTTGGGTGTCCCATTAGTTTATCAAGGTCTCTCTGGCATGTGTAACCGACAATCTCTCTACTGGGAAACTGAAGGGAACTCATTGCTAGGAAAACTACCATCAAACAAGAACAAACAATTTCTATTATAGTGCAACTCACACATGGGGTCACTCTTCAGGCCTGACAACCTGGATATTCAATCTTCTACTCCAAATATGCTCCATAACGCTCTTTCATGCTCCAAAATTTATCCTCCATGGATGCTCCAACTTCAAGCTCTCTTTCTTTCTCTCTACTTGTTGTTCATGCCAAAAACTTGACTGTCTAAAATTGTTATCCTTGCCTATACAAATTTCCTCTCCTTTTTCTTTCTTTCTTGACTCACACACTTCCCCAAGTTGATTGTACTCATTCCCCATGCTCTCAATAACTATAGGATGCGACTTCTCTCACCCCCCCTCTTACATGCATTCAATGATTGTCTTTGGGGACACTAAAGAAGAAAATAGAGTTTAATACATAATGATAATAAAATTCAAGAATGTGTGTGGAACTAATACACATGGGTAATCCCATCTTTGACCCCTCTCTTAGACATTCTCCTATACCCTCCCCTCTCTTGTGGATTAATTCAACCCACATCTTTGTCCATGTACCCCTTAGTCGTTGACATCACATTTTATTATTAAAACTTAGAAATACAATTTGCATATACATTGTTTGGATGTAGACACATTATATCTACATTAAGAATTAATTAAAATAAGGATTATAGCGGGGATGTTATAGACCTAGAGTTTCTTCAACTTCAAAGTTTGTTTCCTCTAAGGATGTGGTATTTTTTTTTTTTACTAATGTTGCTTCGATGAATCCTTTCCATGCTACCTATAGAGTGGACAAAGTGGCCGATGAATCATTGGTGGAGATTGTAGTGCTGGATGTCACTCAACTACATGAAAAATATAAATTTATTGTTTTTATTTGTATATTTAATGGTTATTGTCCTACTTCACTGTATTTACACTACTGAATCCACTTGACTTGTACAAAGAACTATCATATATCTCTCCATTCCAAAGGATTTTTATAATTAATTTTTTCGATCATGTTGATTATGAGTAAGTTTTTTGGGAGTGTCTTTGGTTTTGGGGAAGAGTGGGACTTTTTATAACTCCTTGGTTCTTATAATTTGATCCCATCTCTATGTCATTTACTCGAATTCCAATTTGATTTCATCTCCCAAATTTCCCCTTACGTTTTTTCCATATCTCGGTTATGGAGGATATTGGGAATACTTTGGGTAATTCCACGAAAATAGATTTTGAGAGAGCTATAGTAGAATTATGCACATATTATTCTTTGCTTTGTGTTGAAATTGACCTAAGTAAGGGTCTTTTAGACAAAATGATTCTCAAATAGAAAAAAATAGATGGACTTAGGCCTTGTACTATGAGAATAACTCATTTTGGTGCAGGATCTATCATATTCCAAGACATATATAGTATTTTTGTCCTCGTGCACAAGCTCATCCTTCACAGAAAAAGGGGCTAAATCTAAATAAAAAAGTTTGACATTTCCACTAGAAGAAGACAAGGAAAACGCTGACAAAAGTAAAAAAATAATAGATTCAAATAAGGTGAGGTCCATAGGTGCTAATTGGGGAACCCTATCTTATTTTCAAGGCTCAAGTAAAAGTCATAGACATTGAGATATGATAGTTGAACCTGTTGTCCCTTGTGGGGAATGAAGCAATTTCATGAAATTGATACCTTGTGATTTTGATAAGGAATTGGTCTCCTCTTCCATTTGTAAGCTAGTACCTTTTGAGTTATAAGTATCCATTATGGATGCTTCTTCATGGAGTGGTATGTGGTTAAAAAAAAGGAAAAAAAAATATAGAATTGATGATTATTTTTTAAAATGTAAGGAGCAACACATATATTAATTATGTAATTTTATTCTTAATAATAGAGTCTTCACTTTCACTTGCATTTGCATTATATTTTTAAAGTGTTTTAGCATTTTATAATTTTTATTTTAAATGAAAAAAATATATATAGTTTTTTTAAAT
>SNQJ01S0031037.1:58723-75465 GCA_010110895.2 Picea sitchensis | reverse complement strand
TTATGATGAGCGCATCATTAAACGAGTCTAGAGATCTATGATTTGGTAAAAAAAAATAAAAGATTTGGTAAACTGAAAGCATGAGAGAGACCTAGAGAAAATAAAAGATTTGGTAAACTGAAAGCATGAGAGAGACCTAGAGAAAATAAAAGATTTGGTAAACTGAAAGCATGAGAGAGACCTAGAGAGTTAGTGTGACTTTTTATTTTTTTTATTTTTATTTCTTATTATTATTATGATGGCGTAAATGTGGCAAAGTTATGTTTTGACTCTCTAACTGTTGTTTTGTTTTTAAGCATCGGCACCCAATGGATATGAGGAGTTAGTTAACTTTCACTTTTAACATTCTTTTAGGACATTCATGACGCGTATCTAAAGAGATTGAGTAGGTGCGTGTACAACGAAGAGAAGGTGGTAGGCAGATCTGCTCATCTCACTAGAGAAGGATATTATGTCTGTAGGGTTCCCGAAGAAGTAAAAACCCCATTGGTAGGCGGATCTGCCGCACGATATTATGTCTTTAGGGTTCCAGAAGAAGTAAAACTCCCATTTCAAAAACTGGAACGAAAGCAAATTTTTTAATGTCAAAGGGTTGGTCGACCCACCTTCGATCAACTCGAAGACGATGGGCTCCATCTCCATCTGCACCTATATTGCCGGTTTCTCTGTGTATCTATAAGCAGGCGAGGCGAGCCATTCACTACTGTGGAAATTGTCGGTTTCTCTCTGTATATATCAGCAGGCGAGCCGTATGTATTGTTAAATGCCTTCACTGCTGTGGATATGCGTATCAGGGAGCATTATTTGTTGCCGTTTTTGCATGATATAGTTGATAAGTTTCTCATCTTCCTCACTTTTTCATGTGCGGAGCCGAGCGGCAGAAGAGGTCTCTGCTCACCCACCCGATGAAGATGAGATTTATCAACTGTATCATGAAAAACGGCCCGTTGTACTTAGCTGTTACTGGAGATATGCCTGGCCCTGGCTGGTATTATATAATTAAGCACCCATTCCAGTCCAGTCCAGTCTCCCACTCTACTTTAAACCTTCTTCTCCTGGTTCATTTCAATTCAATATTTCAACGACTCATTTGGATAAATGTCTGTGCTGCAGATTAATATATTTATATTCTCGTCGTTCGAGATATGTTTTTGTACCTCTGGATCTGTCCAGATGGATGGAAAAATCAAGGTGTGCATGAATGCAATGCAAATACAGGCATACCATGCAAATATGCAGAAAGCGCTGCAGGCTGAGATGGATCGACTACTCACGCCTTCAAGAACAATTTATCAGACGCTTACAACCCATTCTTGGTATCAGATTTCTTTCTGTTTTTCTCAATTTCCAGTCTTCTCATCTTTCTTAATTCATGACTATTCGATTATTGATTGTTCTGTCACCAGTCCCTATTATTCTGTCCTTTAACTTGGCTTTTCAACGGACTCCTCAGTACAATATATAATATGATGATGATTATTATTAACCTCCACTAGGATAGGATAGAATTGGTCTATCGGATTTTAAGAGGGTAAGTGATTATTTGCGATTTTTTAGAATTTTGTTTTTGTGATTGAAAAGCATTAAGAGAAACTTTCCAAGATCACCATACTTTTGTTGAGTTAAGATGTTAGGAAGGCTGGTAGTGTGATAAATATTTTGAAAATGAGATCTAATATGGGTATAAGCTAGACAATCTAAGAGAAAGTGCTTTTCATCTTCAACCTTCTTAATGTGACAAAGGTGACACACTCTTTCATCCCATGGTCTTTTAGGACCTGACCAACTCCCAGTTTCACTATGGAGCTAGTGATAATTTTATCTTATTTTAACAATGCTTAACAGAGAGATAATTTTGATCTTCTAGATTAGGGTTGATTACATCTTTATAATACCTTAATTTTCTTTTTTCTTCTAACTCTTTATCACACCACATTTTCTCTTTAAATTTTGATTTGACTTTTTTTTAATAGTAATTTTTTTCTGAAAAACCATTTCTTCCATGATTCCCCAATAGCTTATCCAAGATGAAACCTTTTTATATCATCCTGACTTAAGTCTATGGTGATTCTGATACTGCCTGTTCTTAGAATTTCCATTAAATCTTTTGACCTAACATTTTAGCACTTCCAGGGTTTCAACAGGTCTGCCTGCATTTCTTACCCCAGCTTTAAAATGGGCTTTGGTCGGTACTAATTCAGCTGCGATATCTTCCTCTAAGAGATCCAACAATGGATCAACCTGTTTGTAATTTGATTGAAATATCTTCGTACGTTTTTGTTTGCTTCGTATAATTAGATTTATCACAACGTTTGATGACTGGAATTTCTCTGTATTTTCACTGGATTTACTTCACAAGTATAAAAAATTTCAATGTTATCTATTGTTGTTAGAACTTTTCATTTATGAAGCACGAGTATGAATCAAAAAGAAATTATGTTACAAGTCTTTTCGTACCTGGAAATTCTCAAATTTGTTCAACCCGTTCGTAATTTGATTGAAATATCTTCGTACGTTTTTATTGTCTTAATTAGATTTATCACAACGTTTAATGACTTGACTGGAATTTGTCTATATATTTTCACTGGATTGATTTCATAAGTATAAACTATTTCAAGATGTGTGTACACTCTTCCAGTTTGGGGGAGAGGTTAAGGGTTCCATCTTAACTATGAGTTTTTGGGCTACTGCTTTTCATTCCCATATTATCCACTATATAAAGAAGTATTAGAATGGTTTTCAACTGGTTAATTTTTCATCTGAAAAAAAAAATATAAACTATTTCAATACTATTTATTGTTATTACTTTAACTTTAAATATAAACCATTTTATCACTTTAGCTTTAAATATAAACCTTTTACATCTTCCTGTATTTATTTGTCATTATACAACAAACTATATATATATAATATTTATTTTCGAAGTTCATCTTATATATATATATATATATATATATAAATTTTTGAAATTTTAAAATATTTTATGGGTATCTCTTTATTCTGAAACGAACTTTATTTGTTATATATATACTAGCACAGCCGCTAACTCGCTGCTGAGAATACCGAAAGGTAGCAGCTTAGAATGCGTGCCTCTAATATACTAAGAACATGTGTTTTCAATATAAAATATTTGTGGTAATATGAAACGTTTGGCTACATTAGGTGGATAAATGGAACGTGGCAATTACATATCCTTACAGTAATTTTTTAATGTGATTAGGTAAATGTTAAAAAGTAATTACTAAGAATATGCCAGCATCTTCAATGCATAGCCATCAAATTAGGGTTTAAGGTTAAATAAGGTTAAAACACCATTATAATTTTTTTAATTTTTTAATTTTAAATATTTTAAAATTAAAACTCAAATTGCTGAATGAATTGTATTTGTCATAATACAACCATATATAAATTTTGGAAGTTTAATTGTAAGTTTTAAAATATATTTTAAAAACAAACTCAACTTATTATATAATTGTAATTTTTTTTATTAAGCTTGCTATATAACTTTAATTTTTTATTGTGTGAATTTATTTAATATTTCATATAAGCCTTATTTTGAACACTCATCTTAATCTATGGATATAAAATATGGATATAAAATATTTTAAAGATAAACTCAACTTGCTATATAAACTTTAATTATATTCATGTTTTTAAAAAAATAATGATAATATCTCTTTTATTTAGATGTTTTTTATTATATGTTTTTATATTATTTTTTGTGTTTATTTATATTTTTTTGTTTTATTTTTGTGTTAATGATTATTAGATTGATTTTATATTAATAAAATCTAACATTTATTGTTTAATTCTAATATTGAGAAATTAAAATTTTTAATTTTACAACTTATTTTTTAAATAAAACTTCTTGTTAAATTAAAAGAATAAGAAGAATACTCTATACATGGTAGCTTTTTCAAAAGAATTTTCCTCAATTTTTAACTCCACAATTAAATTAATATATATTTGTTTTGGCAACTAAACTAATGTATATTTGTTTTTTTTTTATAGAATAAATACTTTCATACTTTTTATTACAAATTCCTCCACCTGCACATAAGAATTATAGTTAAAATTATCTAATTCAAATTCCATGTTAAGTAATTCTTAAAAAATGTATGTATAAATTTTCATCCTTAAATGTAAGAATTATAGTTAAAACTATCTAATTCAAATTTTATATTAAATACTTAAAAGAAGATGCACTTCTAATATTTTCATCATTAAATATTAAATATAATGGAAATATCTTTATGTCAAAAACTTATTAAACCTTTGTTTAATCTACATTATTTTAATTTTAGAGTAGTTTAAAATTTATTTGACATGATATCCTTTATTAGTAAATTGTATCTTCCTATACATATTCCACATTCATTACTTTTGAATTGATCTTCTAATTCATTTATAAACAAGTGTTGTATGGCAGTGTAGTCTCTGTCGGGTTGAAATGGGAATAAATGGATTGCTATGGCGGGACTGAGGGAGAAATAGAAGCCTGAAGCAACAAACATGTGGGAAGTAGCTTGAAGTACAGGTGGCATCCATGCAGAAAATGACTCGCGCCAGTGTGTCACATGACAACCATAAGACATCGGGGTGGTAGATGACCCAGGGAGAATGTCACTGTGGAAGTAAGGTCGGAGCCCGGAAGAACCAGAGTCCCGAATTAGTTAATCATAATATTATATTAATATGGAGTTAATATGAAAATATTCATGCAGATTAATTTGTTAGCACCAAAACGACAACCTAACGAGGATGTGAATCCTACTGTGTTTTTTATAGATGTGATACTCATGTTTAAGTTTTTTCCTGGGGTGTGTATAGTTCAAATACAAGACTTTGAAATTTTATGTCGTAATGACTTGAAGCAATAAAAAAGGATAGTAGTAGTTTTTTTTTTTTTTCTAAGGACAAGGAGTTGAGGATTAAGTTTGGGTATTGAACCTCATTGGTACTTTCGGCTAAGTCTATATGGGTCGAGTTTTTGAATAATTCTTCTTCTCTGATATGGCTTCTTCACATGATTTGACAATGAGATGTAGGTTCTTAGCTTTCTCTTTCCAGCATGCTTTTAATTGTTTGATACTGTTTGGGGAGGGGAGATCTTCTTGTATTCTTCTCATATCTGAGATGTTGATGACATGGTTTCAAAAAGGGATCACCATCTCTAGATAGAAACGCTATTCATTTTTTAAATCTGCCTGCAAATTTTCGAGCAAAGCATGTGCCCTCGTTCGAAATGAAGCTATATTTTGTGATGTTTCCCAGGCTTCAATAATTAGCTCCATTATTTTCTTGATATTCTTCTCCACATAGCATCTACAAGATGTCAGGAGGTTGGAGGATCCTTTTAACTTGGCTGTAGGGGTGGTAGGCATGGTTTTTGCTATAGGACTAGAAAACAATGCAGTAGGAATCAAAGCTTCCTCCAATTCCTTGACTCGGTCGTTCCGTCTGGCATTCTTTGCTTCAATTCCTCCAATGGAATGATCAAGACCATCTGTGGTTTCTCAGTGAAGTTAGGAGACTTGGGATGGTTGCATGTTCCTATGGTTAATCTCTGAACGATATTTCCCTTTCTTATTTGTTACATCTCTCTTTTCAATAATTAAATTTTTAGATTGGATGTAAAAAACAAAGCTCAGTAATATGAAGGATTCATCTTCGTCAAAAATGTCGGTCTCAGATATTTCCATTGTGGAACTATGGTGCATCCCATCCATGGGTTGATCAACTTTTCCAAACATGTCATCGACAACAGTCTCAAGTTATATGTTCTCACTTTCAGTTTCAGGCTCTTCTGCTTTCCCTAGAACATTTTTTCTCTTCTTCGTCATGGGAAGCTTGTGAGAAATATCAATTTTTCCGCGAGGAGGGTTCTTATCTCCTCCTCCGTTTGAAGAATTATGGGTCGCTTTCTTACTGGGGTGGGTCATTGGAGTGATGCTCTGTAATGTCATGCTCTTGGGAGTGTTAGCTGAGGGCTGGACACTCTTATCACCAGAGCCTTTTTCCTTTTGTTTGTACAATTCAGTTGTGCTTTGCAATGTCTCTACGTCACCATCATCGGGAAAAGGAGTGTTGTCGTCATTGTCTTTGTCTTTGTTCATGTGTGTATGGATAAAAGAGATGCTAAAGCTAACTGGTGCTAAATGTTCTAGAAAAATCCCATTAGGGTCGAACCCTCATAGCCTTTCAGCATATCTTAGGTTCAAGTTGTTGAAATAGCCCACAAATTCATCAATATTGTTGACGTTCCTGAACACAAAGTCCCCGACTTTCCAAGGCAGAGGAATGAACTGCTTTCTTCTCTTGCCATGGAAATAATGTAACCAATAGTTGTATTGCCTTTTTATTTCTGTAACAAACATCTTCTCCGTGATGTGACATGGAAGGAAAGAAAGATTTTCCTTGGAGCCAAAATTCATTATTACACTATAATTTTACATTTGTTCAAGTGTCCCCTTCCTGTCCAAAAACTTGGTTGCCTGGTTAGACATCCAGGGAGCATCCTTTCCTAACAATAAATCTTTGAAAACAGAGACAAAGTCATTAGAAACCTCATAAAAACAATGGGAGGCCGTGTGCCTCCACAAGGCCTGGTACCAAAACGCTATTAGGTCGAATTCATAGTTTATTTTCTTGGACAAAGACAATTTTGGAAATAGACAATAATGCGCTATTGCAAAAACCAAGTATGATGACATATAAAATTTATTCTGTTCTTTGAATCATGACAATTGGGAACAAATTTCAATGGAAATTAGCTTCCCCCAATAAAAAATGGATTGTTCCTTGACTGTAAAATACAAAATATAAAGGACCATATGGGAAATGCTTCTCGTGGATTCCTGTCCCGTTATTCTTGTAAACAACCAGGCAATTTCCTAGAATGGATTTCTAAAAGAACTGACTTGTGACTTTGTGATATCTTCAGGAACTGTTGTTGGGTCTTCCATGAACTCGGGTAAGAGGTCCAACCCGTTATCATGTTTTTTTAGGAACTTCTTGCAGTCTTGTCCTCTGAAGGCTAATGTTGGCTCCAACAATATTAACATCTTGTGGAAGACCTGAGGTGACAAAGAAATAGGAGAATGGTCACGCAGTGGAATAATTCTTTGGCTTGAAATATATTTTTCATCGCACCAAGAGACCACCTCTTTACAGTAAAAAAATTCAGGGATGTAGCCTGCACGAGCGATTGAGGTCCAAATCACTTTGTTCTAGGTGGAACAGGATGAATTGTAAGAGTATGCTATGGACCACTTGAAGTTCTGGTCCTCACGCCCGAATATATTAACTGTATCTGCACATAACTGTTGTCGAGCTGCTTCAATAAGTTTACAAGAATGTTCATTTTATCTAGACAATGTTTGAAATGAAGAGATGGAAGGGATAATATAACCCTCCGCAAATCTTGGTCGAATGCGTGTGAATGAGAGATCTCCTTGATAATTTCGCTCATTAATGGCAATCTCGACGGTTGTTGCATGATGCGTTGTTAGCATTAAAGACTAGTAATTGCATACTTAGAAGTGCGAACATGGTGGGTGCAATGAAGAGAAATTAAGGATTGGAGATTTCGTGAATGCGCCAATGTGACGACCTGCGAAAGAAATTCCATGTTGCTTGAGATGATTAACCGGAAGGGATAATATAACTCTCCACAGATCTTGGTTTAATGCATATTAATGGGAGATCTCATCGAGCGTTTCTCTCATTAATGGAAATGTTGACGGTTCTTGGATGATGAGATGTTAGCATCAAAGCTTACTAATTGCATATTTAGAAAGAAGTATGGAGGTGGCGGGGATAGGAAAGAGAAATTAAGGAATGGATAATTATCGAAAGCGGTCGGTCGGGCTTCAAAATAGGGTTACAAGGTATAACCATGAGAGGTGAGGGCCGAAGGTCAAATTATATGTCTCAGAAGATTTGAGTGAAAAACACATAACACAAAAGAGGGCATGATGGGATAGTCCAGTGGTGAATTTGTATATCGCGGAACTCCAGGTACTTTTTGTAGGCCACAGAACATTGGAAGCGCAATCGTGAACCCGCATGTTCAGGAACCCGCTATCGAAAAAGTGGCTAAGTATGGAATAGGGAAACGGTAGGTCAGACTCGTTTTTGCTAATATATTGAAATTTTCAATAGATATCCCATTACCTCGCAAGATCTTTTTTGTAGCTTTCTAGGAAAGTTGTGTAGCGATAGTCAATGTGACTATCTCATCAAGACTTTTGCTTATTAATGATGATCTGTACAGTTGTTACATGATGAACTATTAGCATTAAACTTCGGTCATTCCATACTTTGAAAGAAGTGCAAAGGTGGAGGGCACAAGAAATAGTGACTAGGAATTGGAGATTTCGTGAACCCGCAAACACGAGGATCCGTGAAAGAGATTCCAAGAAATGGGAAAGTATGGAAAGTGGTTGGACAAGCTTCAAACTAGGGTGACAAGGGTTTTGTAATATCCCCCGGTAGTGCCCCAATTTTATTTATGAATTATAAACATGTTTTGTAGGCTAGTGAGCCAAGTGTATATAAGCTAGTGGGCTTATGTGTTTATTAGGTCAGAGAACCTAGATGCTTAAGGCCATGAGCCTGATTTTGTATATGTAATCATGCAGATCATTAATAAAATATAAACCATCGCTGCGTGCAGTCCAACCACGAAGAAAGAGTGACGGGGAACTAAGCTTCCACAAGGTTGGGTAAGGGAGGAGGATAAGTGTTTGGGCCTAGGGGCTAAGCTAAGGGGATAATATTTTATTATTATTCCTAAAGACTAAGGCATTGATGAATATTTTCCTAAGTTCCTGGAAAAGGGACGTATGCTATGTGGAGTGCATGAAGCTCCAGGAAGACAAGTTTCGACCTGGGCACATGCAGTTAAAGAGGATGAGTTGAGCCGGGTTGGGGGTTCGTTCGGGCCATTCAACCATCTTCTCTCTCAACCCGTGATTTGGTCATCGCCCTCTGTGTCTTGTTTTCTTCCCACGTCTCCTGAATCAGGGGAAACCCGTGGACTGATCCACGCCTCCGGAGAAGTTCGAGCACCCGTACTCATCTGAGCGTGTTGTGTGATAACTATTGGCTGTTGTAGCCACGCAGTTCCTTAACTGAGTGTTGCTTGTTGAGAAGTCGACGCATCCTGTAATCTCCCGAGATTTGCTATGTCTAGTGGTTGATGCAGTCTGAACCCGAAACATGGATGATTGACCTCTGCATTGTTTCTTGGTCATGCACCTCTGAAAATACCGAACCATGAAACCGACCTACGTGAGAAATGTACCCAACCTATCCACTTTTGCAGAGTTGAGTCCGCACTGAACCATATTTGGGTTGCTTCCATCAGTTTCCTGAGCCGTGTTGTGTCTTAGTGCTCGACTGTTACTATTTTGAGGTGTCCATAACCATTTCCCTATTGTTTCTACTGTCACCCGTGAGTAAACCAAATGTTGTTGTTGTTATTACCTCGCAGGAATTGAGTCGAAACTGGTTGAAGAAGCAGATTTTTAGTCCTGTGGTTGAAGAGGCAAGTTGTCAGGCCTGTGAGAATCTCTCTCAAGGTGAGAGAGTTTGTTGGGAAGTGGTTTTCTCCTAGAGAGAGTCCAACACCAGCTACGGAGCTATGAGAATTCTGGCCCGACCTGTTGCTGAAGCCCAAGGCAAGGGAGGCGAAGGATTCGATGGACTGTGTGACAGTGAAGGTGTATACACCTGGGGTGGGACATGCATGTGGGGAATGAGAGTCCATGAGTAGTGGGAGTAAGAAGGCTCCTGGAGAGAATCCTTCCAGTTGCACTGTGTAGTTTCCTATAACCTCAACCTAATCTAGGATTCCCTTTCCCTAGGTGGAGCTTAGTCCCAGCTCAGGGGTGACCTACTGTTGAGAGTGATGAGCAATGTGGTCTATGACTGGGAGATTCATGGAAGGTCTGTACACAATTGGTGGTGTTACTCCATTTGAAAAGATAAGTATCAATCTGTGCTTAATTTATATGTTATGCATGTTTGTGCTACTCATGCTTGAACGTTATCATGTGTTCCATTTCATGTGGATTTATTGTTAATCTTGTTTGAATCTGAATGGTAACAATAACTCTGTGTTATGTGTTTTACTTCGATTAAAATGCATGATATATATATGTGAATATTCCGCAGTGGTAGCATTACTCAGACACTGTTGTTGGTCGAGGATGTTACAAAATTGGTATCAGAGATGAGTAGTGGCATTGCCTGGCTTGTTGGTGGTTGGGGATGCTAGAAATTGGTATCAGATGTGAGTAGTGGCATTTCCCTACCTGTTGGTGGATGGGGATGTTACAAATTGGTATCAGAGCTGAGTAGTGGCATTTCCCGGCCTGTTGGTGGCTGGGGATATTACAAATTGGTATCAGAGATGAGTAGTGGCATTACCTGACCTGTTGGTGGATGGGGATGTTAAAAATTGGTATCAGAGCCAAGACTTTCAACACTAAGCCTAGATGGGCCATGTTAGTGGAAAGTGAAGAAATTTTTTTAAAAGAATTGTTATCGAAGTAGACAATATTCGAGTTCAGAGCCAAGGTTTTAACGTCAAAACTGGATGGGCTGGATAAGTGGTCTTTGGCCCCGAAGTTTTAGGTGGAAATTGTGTTTGGAGGAACCAATTTTGGACCTCAGAAACGTTCATGAGTGCTAATATGTTACCTTGGCCGTGTTAAGAAGATCAGGAGGAGTATTGATATCGTAAAACCATGACATAAGTGGTGTTGGACCACAAAGTAGTGTGTGAACTGGTGAAGTAACGAATAGGTTTCAATTGTTTCTCTCATGTGAGTTGCAAGTGAAAGGAGTGCACATTGTCTGCAAGGAGTGCATTGAAAGAGGTGAGTTAACCTCAGAGAAGCTCATGAGAGATACCGTTGAACCTTCATCAATAGAAGTGCAAGGAGTGCACAAAGAGAAATMTTTGTTGAGTTCAGGGAGAATATTATCAAAGGAAKATACTCACAGAGTTGTTGAACACTCTGTATAAAAYGCTTAGCAAGGTGTGCTTTGAGCAGAAGGTTTCCAGGAGGGCACACAGTTTTTCTTTGAAAGGAAACAAAAGGGCTGAGACCCTTAGGASACTGAGTAAATCGAAAAGATCAGAAGAGATAACACRAGGAGTGCGTAGGAGTCAGACTTAKTCCAAGTCCCAAAGCTTAGGAGGGATAGCATTAGCAGAGACRCAGTCGAGAMATAAGATAGTCGAGTTYRCAAGAGAAAGTTCAAAGGCCGAAACCTTTGAATATCCACAAACTCTTCCAAATCGGAAGGAGTCAAAATCTCAAGAGGAGGAGTGACAACAATCATCAAATCTGTTTTGGGAAGGATCCTAGACCATTAGATCAGTGTCTAGGAAAGAAAAGGAGAGCGTTGAGGAGGAACAGATCCCATCCATTGGATTTGAGCATGAAGGACCAACAAATGTTGGATCTGAAGGTAAGTGCATGAGACTTAACCCTTGTGTGCACGGGAGAACTGATTCACCGAAGTCCTGAAGTAATTAGGGACCATCCATAGTGAAGGCTAACAGGTGGTGAAAGATCCATAAATCCAGAGCGAACCACTTCAGAAGTTTGTGGTTGGGGAAGATACAAAATCGCTGAATACCCGAAGAAGATCAAGGTCGTCAGTTGCCGAGAGATGCGTGTTAGAAGATTTGAGACTTCAGAGAAAGTCACTTTGAGAATTGCAAGTGTGGAGCATGAAAAATTCCCAAAGTCCCAAAGTCTCGAAGGCCGAAGTAAATCACAACCATTCGTTGTGGAGGAAACGTGGAGAGAGATCAGGAAGTTCAGGGGTAGAAACCTTCGAAAGGAAAGTCGTTAGGAACAAAGAATATATGGACCGTTGGATCTAGAAGAATGCATGGAAGAAATCAGTGTATTTCAGGTGAAAGCGCTCCTAGGGAATGCGAAGGAAGAAAGTTTGAAATCGTCGAAGCCCGAATAGTTGAAGCAGCTAGGAGCTGTTGATCTGGGTTGGATAGGTGTCACCAGATCACAAACTTTGGAGAATCGTACTCAGATGTTTTCGTGAAGTTGTGTTTTGGGATGTCCCGAAGCGCCAAAGCCCGAAATGTCTAAGGGTCGTTGATCTGAAGGAAGTAATGTGGATCATTGATCTGCAAGGAGACACGTAGAAGATGGAGACTCACTCTGTTGGACAACCATTGATCTGAAAGTGGAGGCGTGGTGCCAGATTTGGAACTACGGGTATGGAGCACTCCGGAGGAATGCAGAGGGTGAAAGTGTTAAAGTCCCAAAGGATATATTGATCGTTGATCGAGGAGTAGGTTGAAGGACCCTTGATCTGGTCTTGGTCGAAAAGACCCAAAGTCCAGAAGTAATCGAGGACCGTTGATCTCAAATCAACAAGGACCGTTGATCTATGTAGCAGTATCTCCCGAAGTCTCGAATCTCCGAAGTCTCGGAACTCAGATGCCCGAGGTTCCATAGTGAGTTTCAGTCGTTGGATGCTGGGTAGACGTGGACTGTTGATCCACTCTACTTCGCTATTCTAGTAATCCAGAACTCTGAGAGATTTTGTGTTGTGTTTGAAAATATCCAAAGCTGAAGGCTTGAGTAAGAACCTATTGATTTATCACTTAGTCACAGTTGTGGTCCCATGCGAATTAAGGGCCCAAGGAAAATGGGGGCTAGAGCCTGAAAATTGTGTTAAAGAAGGAAAAAGGGATTAGGAAGGAAGCCTGTGGGTTTCGTTTGGTTCGGACCTGCATCAGGGAGGTACTGAAGACCTGAGAACCTTATGATAGGGTCCAAAAAAGATCTAAGATCCATTAGCTCAGAGAAAAGAGATCACTGCACAAGAAGTGCATCAGAGAAGAAGGACGGGGAAAATTCTTTATTCTACATATGAGATGTTTTTAGAAGTCGTGGGATCATATGTTGGGTTCGATAAGCAGCATGGAAACCCCAAATGGGATTCTTGTTTGGGGAAGACAGTCCAGGTGACAATCCTTGCACATCAAATGTAAATGCTAGGTGGAGAAAACCATATGCAATACATGATAATGCATGAACCATAAGTTCGTATGGTTACACAAAGAATGGGAATAAGGAAGGAAGGTTTTAGGGAATTATAATTCATTCATGCACAAGCTGAATTAGAGGAATCCAAATAATAATGGAATGCTGAAAATTAATAATCATCATAATATGTGATAGAAAGTATGCAAAGTAGACAACGAAAAACTCTTGGATGGAGTCAAGTCCATGAACATCCTAAGATAATGGAAGAATGAATCATGAGATAGATGTCCAGCTAGCAAAAGAGAAGTGAAGAGTACAAGAAAACCTCAAGTACTAAAGTATTACATCGGGAAAGGGCTGAAGAAGTTTAGTCCTGAAGAGTAACTGGATGTTGAAGAATCCAGAGTCTATAAAACAACTTGGTGTGGAATTTGATTCATCCAAGTACGATATTGGGATAGTTGGACCCAGTAAATTAATGAAATTTGAAGGTTAATATCAACCTAGTTTGGGACTATAAATGCAAAGGCAACCAAGAGTGATTTGGCTAGAAAGTGCTCAAGACAAAAATAATCATGTATAGTGACTACAATGAGAGCACAAGAAGATTCAGGAATCAGGGAAGAATTGAAGACTTCTGGGATCAGCAAGGAAAAGTTGCACATGGGAAAGAAGTTGCTCCAATTTTTGTGGCAGCAAGTATGTTATGGCTTGATTGGGTYAGCCAGAGGAAAGAATGTTTGCATGTTTGCAAGTGTTGTTGATGATGTTGCTACATAAGGATAGAAGCAATAGAAAGTTGAAGTGTTGGTTATAGGTTTGATAAAAGAAGCATGAAAGATTCTACCTCCATCAGACATTCAGGTAGTATAAAATTTATTAATGGCAGTCATGCAGGTATGAGTTTTATTACTCTTTTTTCATAATCGTTGAAAGGAAATTTAGGTAAGAATTTCCTCAGCCAGAGTTATTATATAAAATCACATGATTATATTATTGAGTGCATACCACTGGATATGGTAAAGGATGGAGGCATGTATTAATTCAAAGCTTTTTGGCTTCTGAATGCATACACAAAAATAGTATAATGTCATGTTAATTTGGTTATGGGGTAATAACTAAATAATTAAAAGACAAGAACTTGTTATAGGAATGAATGTTAGTAAGCTAGTCATGTATGAGACCAGGACTTGGTATGGATATGGAAAGGTATGGATATGGAAAGGTTATGAACCACATAGGTACAAAGAGCTTCCTACCTTTAAATAAAACTTGGGCTGCAACCTTTTTGCTAACACTAATGAACACCACATAATTATATTCTTGGTGTAGTATTTGGGTTGAAAAGGAAGACATCAAATTAATTAGGAATACAATAAGAAGTGTGTGGAGAATTTGTCAACACATTGGCCAGAATTACAATGTATGGATGGTGAGATACATGACTGAGATAAAGAGCATTATGTAATTGAATGCAAGGTGCACTGAATAAAAAGGCATTGAGATTTGTACTCATGTCTAGTAAAGGGCAGAGTTGCACTCATAAATGATGGAATTGTATACTTAAATGCACTTTGTTGAATGCATTTGTGAGTGCATGTATATATGTTTTTGACATGGAAATAATTATACTAATGGCTGAAATGTTGCTAACTCATGAAGTTGAGAACATTTCAGAAACTGTTAAACATTGCAACAAGAAATTTGCAAGCCAGGTAGTCACATGAATAGAGACTACATAAAATTTTATGTTCAGAAAATTGAAATAATAAACTTACTGTTATTAATTATGAACATGCATATGCATAGAATGATGAGTCATTCTATTTGGTTAAATTGTTTGGTAATTGTGATTGAATTGCTAGGTACAGGCAATTCTAATATCATTGCATAAGGTGTTTTACATGTTGAATTATGATGTATAGAAAATACGGACAATTTGTTGGTTGTATGCATGATGAAGCATTACAGGAAAAATGGTATGTAGTTTGGTGCATGTGCGAAACCACAAGGATGGTTGCATTCATAATATGGCAACAACCAAGATGAATTATGAAATAGAATTTCATGTTTTGGGGAAAAGACAAATTCCCTTTGAACTAAGTTTGAGTTTCTAAATAAATTCTTTTATGTTTTCTCATGATAACTGCATGTGGGTGATGTAGATGAGATGATGTTGATTAAAGTTAGAATGTTGACTACAAAGAGTAGCTCAAGAAGATGTTGATTTGATACCTCTGAGGGAAGTTGGAACTCCTCGAGCCATGGTGCTATGAGACTTCCTGAGCCAGCCTGTTGTTGAAGCCCAAGGAAAGGGAGATGTAGCAGTCGATGGACTATGTGACAGTGAAGGTGTACACTCCTGCGGTGCGACAAGCATGTGGGGAATGATAGACCATTGGTTGGAGTGTTGTTGAGGTTTGGTGCCTTGGCCTAGACCATGTTGATGTGGAGGGTCTTCTCAATCAAAAGATAAGTACCAATTCTCTATTTAGTGTATCTTGTATACAGGTTATAATGTTATTAGAATTGTCTGTATATACATAAATATACATTGCATATATGATTGCATTACCTACATCCATGACTGTACATAATGTGTTTCATGTTTCATTGCATAAGAAATATATACCTGATGCTAATCATGTTATTGATTGGAATGTGATTCAGGTGGAGCAATAAGGAATCTTGCAAGTGCATCTGGTGCGCAAATTGGACTAGAAGAGAAAACAACTCTGAAATCAAGCAATAGGGCTTGTAAAGGTCCAGTGGACCTGGTACGGTTCGGAGGATGCGACATGGGAGCATGAGGATGTTGTGCGGGAAGAATACCCGCATCTTTTTAAATATTTTGGAAATCTTGTTGATTTTGTGTAAAGAGTTGCACTGAAGACAATTCAAAAATAAGGGGAGGGGATTGTAATATCCCGTGGTAGTGCCCCAATTTTATTTATGAATTGTAAACATGTTTTGTAGGCTAGTGAGCCAAGTGTATATAAGCTGGTGGGCTTATTTGTTTATTAGGTCGGAGAGCCTATATGCTTAAGGCCATTAGCTTGATTTTGTATATGTAATCATGCAGATCATTAATAAAATATAAAACATCGTTGCGTGCAGTCTGACCATGAATAAAGAGTGATGGGGGACTAAGATTCCACAAGGTTGGGTAAGGGAGGAGGATAAGTGTTTGGGCCTAGGGGATAATCTAGGGGGGGGGTGATAATCTAGGGGGATAATATTTTATTATTATTTCTAAAGACTAAGGTGGACAATTGATGAATGTTGTCCTAATTTCCTGGAAAAGAGATGTATGCTAAGTGGAGTGCATGCATCTCCAAGAAGAAAAGTGTCGACCTGGGTGCATGCAGTTAAAGCAGATGAGTTGAGCTAGGTTGGGGGTTTGTCCGGGCCATTTGACCATCCGTTGTTTGAACCTGTGAGTTGGTCATCACCTTCTCTGTCTTGTTTTCTTCCCATGCCTCCTGAATCAGGGGAAACTCGTGGAATGATCCATGCCTCTAAAGAAGTTCAAGAACCCGTACTCATCTGAGCGTGTTGTGTTATAACTGTTGGTTTTTGCAGCCACACAACTCCTTGACTGAGTGTTGCTAGTTGAGAAGCTGACACATCTTGTAATCACCTGAGATTTTCTATGTCTAGTGGTTGATGCAGTCTGAACCCGAAACATGGATGATTTACCTCTAC
>SNQJ01S0031037.1:25655-58713 GCA_010110895.2 Picea sitchensis | reverse complement strand
GGATGTAATAAAGGTCAATATTAATAAGACCTTTCAATAAAATAGAATAAGGCGGATGTAAGAAGACCTAATAGAAGCTTTCACTTCTAGAAGGATCTTCCTCTAGATGCTTCTCTTAATAGACATATTTAGTATAAATAAGGTTCGAGGGTATGAAAAACCCTAGCTTGGATATTATTGTAACAGAGCGCTGCTCGACTGGAGCTTGCCCCCTCGAAGAGGCCTGTGAACATTGCTATCTGATTCAAAGTGCTATTTTTGTTGCTATTTCGTATATCATTTATGTGTATTGTGAAGATTATGCTGGATATTTTACTGTTATTCTATCATTTCTATCATTTCATTTATGTTCTGCATATTTTATATATCTGGTATCTTGCATATTAGTTCCACACACATTCTTGAATTTTATTATCATTATGTATTAAACTCTATTTTCTTCTTTAGTGTCCCCAAAGACAATCATTGAATGCATGTAAGAGGGTGGGTGAGAGAAGTCACATCCTATAGTTATTGGGAGCATGGGGGATGAGTATAATCAACTTGGGGAAGTGTGTGAGTCAAGAAAGAAAGACAAAGGAGAGGAAATTTGTATGGGTAAGGATAACAATTTTAGACAATCAAGTTTTTGGCATGAACAACAAGTAGAGAGAAAGAAAGAGAGCTTGAAGTTGGAGTATCCATGGAGGATAAATTTTGGAGCATGAAAGAGCGTTATGGAGCATATTTGGAGTAGAAGATTGAATATCCAGGTTGTCAGGCCTGAAGAGTGACCCCATGTGTGAGTTGCACTATAATAGAAATTGTTTGTTGTTGTTTGATGGTAGTTTTTCTAGCAATGAGTTCCCTTGAGTTTCCCAGTAGAGAGATTCTTGGTTACACATGCCAGAGAGACCTTAATAAACTAATGGGACACCCAAGGGACTAAGATCAGTGAAGGGGTACATTCTTTGGGTTGGTCAGGTCGAGAGGAAGAGAGTTGGTGGAAAATTGGGATAATTATAGAAGAATACCAATGGGTTGTGGGTTGTGGGATAATTATAAAAGAATACCAAACTCTGAAATATTGTGAAATATTGGGATAACTTTATGCATGCAACAATATCTGCATTCTAGAAATTCTGCAACAGTATGAGAACTAACTCCTTTCTCCCCCTTTGAGATCGATGACAAAGGAAACACACTCCCCCTGTCAAATATGAATGGAAAAACCATAACAATATTCACCAAAAATACAACAGATAATCAATAAGTACTCCCCCTAACAAGGTGAACACATTAGATGAAAGAATATATGACCCCCAACTTCTGACGAAGATATTCAAATTGTGTCTTTTCTAATGGTTTAGTAAGTATATCAGTTATATGTTCTGTGGAAGGAATATAATTCAATTGAACAACTCTGTTCATAAACTTCTCTTTGAGAAAATGATATTTTATTGGTATATTCTTAGTGTTTGAATGAAGAAAAGGATTCTTGGAGACACTAATGGAACTGGTGTTATCACGGTGAAGTGGAATGGGATTAGTACAAGTTACCTTCAAATCTGCAAGAGTTTGTATCATCCATAATAACTGAGTGCAGCAAGTATCAACAACAATGTACTCTACCTATGTAGTTGATAAAGAAACAAATCCTTGCTTCTTACTAAGCCATGCTACTAACGAATCACCTAAGAAGAATGCACCTCCACTGGTGCTCTTTCTCTCATCCAAACAATTTTCCCAATCAACATCTGAATATGCAGTTAATTGAAATTTTTGATTTATAGAATACCAAAGACCATAAGTCATTGTGGCCTTCAAATATTTGAATATCCTCTTGACAACTGCTAAATGACTTTGTTTAGGAGAAGACTGATAACGACCTACCATTCTAACAGTTTGCATTATATCAGGACGAGATATTGTGATGTCCAGAAGACTGCCTATCATTGATCGATATGTTATTTGATCAACATCAGGTGAAATATCATCTTTACTGAGCTTGCAACCAACCACCATAGGTGTACTAACAGGAGAGGAATCTTCCATCTAAAACTTCCTCAACATCTCTTTCAAATACTTTTATTGAGATAAATAATCCTGCAGAACTCTGATTGATTTGAAAACCAAGAAAATATGACAGTTAATGGACATCTCAAACTCAGTTTGCATAGAATTAGCAAACCACTGAACAAAAGGGTCATTAGTACATCCAAAAACAACTAATAAATCATCACCTTCAGAATTAATGTATAGATTATTGTCAGCAATACCTTTCTTGAATTCTTCGTCCTATAAAAAATTGTCTAGACTATAATAAAAGGCTCGTGGTTCCTATTTCAGTCCATATAATGCCTTTTTCAACTTGCAGACATAGTCGGGATTATCTTTCAGTGAAAATCCTTCAGGTTGTTCCATATATACTTCTTCTTCTAGATCCATTAAGAAATGTTGACTTAACATCCATATGATATACTTTAAAGTTCTTATGACATGCATAGGCAAGAAATATTATGATGGATTCCAATTTTGCCACTGGTGCAAAGGTTTCATCAAAATCATGTCCTTCAACTTGTGCATACCCCTTACAGACCAATATGGCTTTATTCCTAACAATTTGTCGTTGTTCATTCATTTTATTCTTAAACACCTATTTGGAACCTATTACATTCTTATCTGCAGGTCTAGGAACAAACTCCCAAGTATTATTCTTCTCAATCTGATCAAGCTCTTCATTCATAGCTCTAATCCAATCCTCATGCTTATTGGCTTCATAAAAAAAATTAGGTTCAATCATAGATAGGAAAGCATTATAATATTGTTCTCAATATTTAATCAATTGCCTTCTTGTCTGAACTCCTTTATTCATATCACCAATTATCTGATTTTCAGGATGATTCATTCTAACAATTCTAAGAGGTGGTTGTGTTTATGTCTGTTGATTTGAGTATGCATGAGTATTTGTATTTTCATCTGACTTAGAGTATTCTATTTATGATTCTTGGACCTATTCATCTTCAACTTCAACTATATCCTCTATGGTTGATTCAACACTGCTTACATCTCGTACTGGGATTTCTTCATCAACTTTTATGTCAATACAATCAACCAATTTATGAAGCATCTTATTATACCATTTGTATCCTTTACTGTTTGTAGCATACCCTAAGAATATACCTTCATCAGCCCTATCATCATATTTGCCAAGATTTTAATCATTATTCTTGATATAACACTTACTCCCAAAGACTTTAAAATACTTGATTGAAGCAGGTCTTCCAAACCATAGTTCATAAGGAGTCTTTTAACTGTGTGGCTTGAGATGAGATTTGTTAATAATATGTACAGTTGTATGAATTTATTCTACCCAATATGTTTGAGCAATATTCCTTTCATTCATCATTGATCTTGCCATTTGTTGAACTAATCTATTCTGCCTCTCAACTACTTCATTTTGTTGTGGAGTCCTTAGAATAGTATACTCTTTTTTGATCCCATGTTTATCACAAAAATATTTGAAGTCCCCTGAACTAAACTCTCCTCCTCTATCAAACCTTACTGCCTTCAATCTTTTTCCTGTTTGATTCTCAGTCAGAGCCTTAAACACTTTGAATTTTTCAAATGCTTCAAATTTTTCTTTCAGAAAGGAAACCCATGTGAATCTAGAATAATCATCAATAATCAACATGAAATAGTTTTATTTTCCTGTACCTTCCTTCCTTGATGGTCCACATAAATCTATATGTACTAACTAAAGAGGTTTTCCTGTTGATGTGAAGTTCTTAGATTTAAACTGTTTTTGAGTAAGCTTTCCTATTTGGAAAGGTTTACATATAGAATCATATGGCTTTGATATATTTGGAAAATATTTTACTGCCCCATTGTTTATAAGCTTGATTATATGATCAAAATTTAGGTGTCCAAGTTTCCTATGCCATAGCCAACTTTCATCATACTTGATTAAATGACATTCTTCTTTTTCTTCTTTCAAAACATAGACATTGTTTTTTGTTCTTATGCCTTTTGTAACCAATTGTCCTGAATCCATAGATTGTATCCTACAATCTTTAGAAGTGAAAACAACTTCACATCCTTTGTCACAAACTTGAATGACACTAAGAAAATTGTGTTTCAGACCATATACAAACAATACATCTTGATCTTTCCCTTTTCCATTACTTATACTTACCATTCCTTTACCTTTTATTTTTCCTGGTGCATCATTCCTGAAAGTTACATTTCCTGATTTGTTTTCACTTAGAGACAGAAACTTACTTTTGTATCCAGTCATATGTTTGGAACATCCACTGTCAATATACCAAGGATCCTTTTGTATTTGAATAGAAAGTACTAACCCACACTTATTACTTTCTTTCTTTTTCCATATTTTGACATTTTCAGCTGAGGGATTTATTCTTGGATTTACTTTGTAATTCTTCAAATGACAATCTAAGGCTTTGTGACCAAAATTATGACAAATGTAACATTCAGGATCATTATACAATAGATTAAAATAATTGATACATTGTTGTCTACTCACTGACTGTTTAGTTCTATGTTGCAACAATTGTTTATTCTGTGACTTCCTTAGTTGCATACTTTTAAACTTAATTCCACAATTTGTAGCTTTATGACCAAAATTAGAACAATAATAACAACAACCATAGAACAAATTTTGATACCTAAATATTAGCCTTCCTCTTGAAATTGGTTTATTTATCTTTTGTTGGCTTTGTTCCTCTTCAGAACTCAACTCATCTTTATTAACTTTTGTTTGTAGAGCATGATCATAATTTGACTGTCTGCTGACTTGAAATTTGATCATCTTAGTTGATTCTTTGTTTTCTGACTGACTGCTACTTGAACCACTTTCATAACCTAGACCAATTTTTATCAATGGAGATCTTTGTTTACTTAGAATGCTATTCAGTTCTTCTGAGGCTTTGATACTTGACAGATTTTGGTGATACAAGGCTTGAAACTTCTCCAACTCTTTTCTAGATTTCACTACTTCTTCTTCCAGAGCTTCACATCTCACCTTCTTCTCTGCTAATTGTTGTTTTAGATTGTCTTATATTTTCTTTGCTTCTTCTAATTCTACTTTTAACAAAAGAAAATATTCACTTGGTTCTTTACCATTCTTTTCAAACTGCATCAACATTTTTTTTTGTTTTCTCTTCTTAAGTCTGAGTTTGTCAATCTCTTCTAAAGCACTGATTAGTTCACCTTCCATATCAACCACAACTTATTTTCCATTCATGTCACCTCCTGTGTATTCATTATCAAGGTATCCTATGGCCATAAGCATAAAATCATTCACTTTATCTTCACAAGATGAATTGTTATCTATGTCTTCTGAGGAGTCATCATTACTTGCACACAAACTTTTCTTTTTACTATATTTCTTAAATTTGTGTTTATTTTCATCATCAGAGTTCTGGTATTTTTTATTTTGAGGACACTTGGATGAAAAATGACCTATCTTACCACATTTGAAACATTTAAATGGCAGCTTGCCTTGGTATTTGCCTGATCCTTTCTTTAATCTTCTCACAAATTTTGCCTCAATCTCATCTAATTCTGAATCAGTATTCTTTTCTTCTTTAAAAGATGTTTCTCTAGTGGTGGATTTATCTTTACTAATTGTCATTTCATAAACATTTAGAGTTCCTAGGAGTTGATCAATAGGCAGAATTTTAAGATCATTCTGTTCTTCTATTGCAAAAACTTTTGGATTAAATCTATCAGGCAGAGATCTTAAAATATTATGAACTAAAAGTGCATCTTCAATCTTCTCACCAAGACCCTTCATGGAATTCACAAGCTCCTCAACTCTTAAAAAATATTTACTAATTGTTTCATCCTCATTCATCTTTAGTTGTTCAAATTTCAATCTATATGTCTGAAGTTTGGCACCTTTTACTTTCTCATTTCCTTCATAACTTCTAATACGTTTATTCGACATCTCTTTGGCAGATTCAATATGCATCACCTTTACAAACTCATCTTTGGCAAGTCCACTCAAGATAGCATTCATTGCCTTTGCATTGAAGATAAATTCTAACTTATCATCTTTGGAAGCTAGCACAACAGGTTTTGTATATCCAGTCTCTACTACATCCCAAACATCAGCACCTAAGGCCATAGTGTATGTTCTCATTCTAACCTTCCAGAAAGAAAAATTTGTTCCATCAAAAAGAGGAGGCTTATTGGTTGAAGTCCCTTCATGACTTGTCATGTTTAAGCTTATTGATATACCTTTAAATAAAAGGAACCCACTCTGATACCAATTGTTGAAATTACTAAGACAACTTAGAGGGGGGGGGTCAATCAGTTGTTACTGTGCTTAAACAATTTTATGCATGTTAAAATATTGTTAATTTTCTCCAAATGATAATCAAGATTATGCAAGACATAAACAATAGAAATAGTAAACATCAATCACACATATGATATACACAGAGACAGAGATTCATGAGGAAACCCATAAAGGGAGGAAACCTCTTCTTCTTAGAATGATAAGAAGTCTTTTAATTTTTGTACATCATCTATCTTTGAGAACCAACTCAAAATGAGGCTACAACCTCTTCTTAACAAGATGCATCTTGTAGAGAGCACCAACCCTCAAGTTTATCTAGCACCCACTAGAAAGAAGCATATTTACTCCTTATGATATCTGGCACCAACTGGAGGGAAGCACATACTTCCACTTATACAAGCACCAACTTGCACACAGAAAATGATTCATTTTCCTAGCACCACCCTACCTCCATATTTTCTAGCCACAACTAGATGGAAGATTCAACTCCCAGTATTCAAGCACCAACTTGAATAAAAGAGGACAACAATCCTCCCTAGCAACACCCTACCACCCTGATTATAAATATTTGCTAGATTAATACCTTACAACAGTACATATATTTCAACATTTACCACTTCTTCTTTGTTCTTGAATTCTTCTCTGCTTCTGTCTGTTCATACTTGGCTCCACTTGCTGTCTTTTTCCATCTGCTCTTTCTCTATTCTTCTCATGCTCGTAGGTTCTTGTACATTCTTCTCTTTTCACCATTTTTGCTCTGTCCAATTTATGTTCTTCATCTCTGAATTTGTTCTATCTATGTTCACACTATAATTTTCATTACATATAGTTCAACTCATTAAATTTCACATAGTCCCTTTCACTTTATAGAGAAACAACAACCTCACTCTGTCACAACATTTTTCTTTTATACATACTCTCATACTCCATTACACTATGAATTTCAAACTCCCAAGAAAAATCATTTAGTTAGTATAACTGAATAACTACTTCAGATTCAATGTAACTGGTCAAGAAATCACGAAGTGAAACAACAACCCTTCGATCATATTGTCTATTTAATCAACGTCGTTGGATTATACACATAGAAGCTTTTTGACTTTTCAAATGTGTAAAATATAGTGTCAACGGATTTGAACGGTCGAGATCTTGTTGGAGAATGAAGCCAAAGACCAATTGTTTGAATTACATTGGCCACGCTCAGAGTGTGGTCCCACCATACCATCTACCAAACTCTTGAATATTGTGGACCGTCTGATTCCTTGATCGGATTCCAAAAATTGTATTGTATAAAAATTTTGGTCCCGATTATTTTGTTCACTTCTATTTGTTTCCATGCACTGATATGAATGTACACCATAGATCTTCAAATTTATCGAGTTGGAGTATCTCTTTGGGTCCCTGTTGGAACCTCTATGAAACAAATCCACAAGTCATCGCAAACTTTACCCACGCGAACTATCATCGGGTGCAAAATTCCTCTCCACGTGACCAACTGACTGTGACCACACGCCAATAAAAAAAAAATGTGCTTCACGACTTCGCGCTTTGGATGTTATGCTGCGAGTCACCCCGAGTATCCCGACTCCCAAAATTTGAAGTATATCCTAGTGATGCTAGCTCCTTCCCCTATTCCCCTACTAATGTGACCTCTAGATATGAATTGGGGCACTACTCCCAATCACTTCAAGACTTCGTGTTCCGTGAACTTGTGAGTTAGTTATCCTCGTTTCTCTGAAGTCTGAACTCCAAACTTTTCTCGTGTCAGATCAACAGTCCATGACCCTCTGTGATCCAACGGTCCAGATATCCTCTTCACAAATTGGGAAAGATGGCCCCTTCTTTCCTTCTCACCATTCTAAGTTGACATCAATGACAACACTAACAACACACCAAACAAGGAACTCACCAATAGCTAGCCCCAGCTCGAGGGTGTATTGTTGTTTATATTTGGAACAATAAGTCTATGGTTGGTTGGAATGTCTTTCCCAAGAACCTAGTTGCACAATTGAATTAAAAAATAAGTGTTTTATCTACTTCCTGAGTTATTTTATGTGTTTAATTGTTGTGCTTTTACTTTGTGTATGAGAATGGTTTTACATGTTGTTGTGTGAGTTATTAGTTGCATTCATTCTTGTTTAAAATGTTATAGATTCATTTACTAAATGGTATCAAATAATAGATAAATCTTTATGTAATTTCTAGCTGATAAGCTACAGGAAATTAGTTAACATAAAATTTTAAATTTTTTTATGAGTATTTCACACGTAATGGACCTCGGCTAATATGGGGAACACTAAATTATGGTATCATAACTTATTTTCACACAATGGACATGTATGGGCCAAGAACAAGATAGAATTGGTGAAATTCATTGTTACATATTTCATTATGTGCAAATTTGGGGGAAAACAGTGGAAAATAAGAACAAAATCCCCAAATTCGTGAGAAAATTCAGGTCATATTTTCCTTGTAGTCATCGAAGATAGGTTTAATGGAGTCAATATATAGAGTTGCAATGCTAAAATTTGTCTTGGAAGGTTGATTTTGTTTTTTAAATGGTCGTTGTAGAGTTGGGTGAAATTTGGTGAATCCATGACGGAGATTGCACCTGATTTTAAAATCAACGACCAAAATTCATTGTGATATATTTAAAAACTTATAATTGTTTTGGTCATTTGTAAGGTGAAGTAAATTGGTGGTCAGAATTTATTTTCAGAGATTTGCAAAGTGGAGCAGATTGACGATCTGGATCAGTTTTTAGGAGGTTAGAAAATGGGAGCCAATTAACAGTCAAGATCATCTTGGCTTGGAGATTGACAATCCAAATTCATCGGGGTTTTGGTAAAAAATTGTATAAGTGTTTGAGTTATTCAATAGGATTCGACAATGTTCAATGGTTGGTTCAATCAATTTGGTGGAATTTTTCAGACGCCAATAGCCAATAAATATCGTCGACGACCGATGGTCTAGTTGACCGATTTGGAAAACTATTTTTTTCACCAAATGGAAATTGTCAATGAACAATGGTCTGGTCAGTCATTTTATCAAAATGTATTAATCAATCAAGAGAAAATATTGATGGTCGATGGAAGATGGTCGAGGATTTGCTGATTTGGTGAGGTGTTCAGTTCATCCGAGACAAGTTGTCGATGGTCGATCAAGAAAGAGGAGGATGACATGTCATTCCATGTCATCATCCACATGGCATTCCACATCAGCATCGATGTTTCATTTGACGCCATTCAAGTTGAAACCTCAAGATGATGTTTCATGCCACATCATCATCTATGGTTCATTCCATGTCAGCATAGTTTCCATGTCATCCAAGGAATGGTTGATGGTCGGGTCAATCGAATTGGTAAGGAGTTTCATCTACCAATGAAAATAATCGACAACCAATGGTTGATGGTCAGGTCAATTGGTTGAGCAATGTATTGCAATCAGTTATCAAAGGAATGGGTTGATGGTCGACGATCAGGTCGACAGTTTTGGAAAGGTGTTATACGTGTCCAAAGGAATTTAGTCAATTGTTAATCATTGATGGAACTCGGATCAACGAATGATATTTCACTCTATTTTAGATAGACGATTCATATTTAAGGGTTGTTATAATAGTAAATAAGTCAATTTTATATGATGTTTTTGGGATTTTTGAGGCCCTCGATAACATTTTTAGGCAGTCAAAAAACTCAATAATAAATTGTGTCAAGGTACAATTTGACTTTGCATCTTAAATAAAAGAACTCAGAGAGAGCTTTCCAATGAGCTACTTCAGGTGAAAATCAGATTTTGTATGAGAAAGTTACAACTGAAACAATTAAAGTAAACTTTTAGCACCAATTTACTTATAGATGACATAGTGCCTTGCTTAGAATTCCATTTGGGGAAGAGGAGTAGTCTATGGAAATATTATGAACCATAGAATACTGTTGGACTATGATTTTCATTTGACCAATATCTGCAAGTGTTAGTCTTTTCCACAATCGACGAAGTTAGGATCCACAAGAGGGGGTTAATCCATGTCGTGAAACTCGCGGGAAGCAATGAACCTAATGTCCAACAATATCCCCCCAACGCGTGTCAGGAGAGTTTCAAACTCGAGACCTATCTCTATGATACCATTTGTTGGAACTACAAGGAAAATATCCTCTAGCAGAGGTTATAGCAAAGGTTTTAAGTGTTACAAAATTGGCAAAATTTGTCAAAAAAACCTCCATGAAAACATTTTTTTTTGGTAGCGGATGTTTTTACAAAGATTATAACAGAACTTCATTCTAACTAAAAAAAACTAGGTGAGTGGAGGTTGTAGCGGATGTTTTTCTAGCCAATGTGCTTCACGGTTTATATGCACCAGTGGGTTCCCAAACATAAAGAACTAGTGCCTACATTACACTCGGGTGAGTCCTAAAATATTAGAGCACCAGTGCGTTTATACAAAATAACACCCCAGTGTTTTAATAAAAACAACGCACCAGTTGAATCTATGATACCAAGCACCAATGTGTTCTCTAACCTAAAGCATCGGTGATTACGATTATAAGAAAGCACCAAGGCTCTCCAAAAAGTATTGGGGCACCAATGCTCTTATAAGTAATAATGCATCGATGTCTTAATAAGAATAAGGAACTGGGAGAATCTATGATACCATCACTAGTGATTTAAAAAATAAACCCTACCAATGCATGATATTCAGAATGCACCAAGGCGGAAGTGTGATAGAAAGAACCGATGCATTTATTAATTAAACAGATAGATAAAGGTTTTTATTATTATAAATGTTGGCTAAAATAGTATTAAGATCGGTGGTAGCTCCTTGTATATCAACACTGGTGAAAATTTAATTATGGCACTAGTGTGTTTTATCTTGAAACGAACTAAGGTTGTTTATCATTAAATGCATCGGTTGTCATTTTCTCTTTTTAGAAACACCGACCTGTGACAGTGCACAATTATTGTTATTTTTTAATTCCATTGTTCATCAAAAAATTGACATATATCTTATAATAGTATTCATATAAATTAATTTTTTATTAGTGCATTTAGATATGTTGTTTCGATTAACTTGTTATATCATCAGATTCCACATCTCTTCATTATAATATTTAATCATCCATATGTTTAATTAATGATGTAACATTTCACAACAACATTGGACAATGCAATAGAATCAAATAAAACATATTTTATTATATATGAATAATAGGCTCTTTGTCATACAAAATTGGTCAACACTTATTGGTAACCCCTTGTGTTTCAATTAGGACACTATGTTCATTACATTAAACAAAATGTCTAACTTTCACAGACAATTATTTCAAAAAATGCAAGAGCTGGCATTGATATCCAAAAATATTGATCATCATTCTTCATTGGAATTGTTGTCAATTCTTGAGCTACTTCCATGAATTGGGTTATTTGTTCGAATGTTTTGTTGATTGACTCAATTGTTTTCCTCTTCTTCAAATGATTCTATCTACAAAAATAAAATTAAAGTGCAATGAGTGTATATATATTGGTGAGAATAATCAAAATTGAAATAAATAATATACATGAATGTAAATTGAAAATAGACATACCATAGAAATAATTGAGTCATGAATGATACACATTTTTTCAAAACCAAATCTTATGTCTATTATCAACTCTTATGTTGGCATATTTCCATACTTTGTTTTCTGCAAATTTTATACCTCATAGTAAATCATAGATTTAATATAAAAGTTTTTTTTTGTTCCATTAATTATATAATGAGAGAAGTAAAACAACATAAGATACTTACAAATTCCACAATTAATTTTTGATATGCTAACATATACTCACAACCCCTTACTTAACCCAATGCCAATAAATTCTTGTGATGGATCTTCTTTGTATGTTAGCACCTATTTGAAGACATTCAAGGATGGTTTATGTAAAACACATTAAAATATACAAAAATGAAATCTTAAGTTAATGTTATAAGGAAATCACAATTACTCACAAGCTTTGCTATCAACCCTTTTCTTCCTTGTCATTATGTTTTATGTGTTGAATGTGTTCCATTTTGTTTTAGTGTCTACAAAAAAATACTTGAAAAATAATATTTAATGATAAATTATTTACTTATATGTACCTAATAGAAAATTTCAATGATTCTATACATTTGAAGCATGTTGTTGTTAAGATATCTCCTCCTGCGATGCAATTATGTCCATTTTTTTTATCATCTCCTTGTACAGTTTTTTCAACATTCCTACTGGCATATTTTGGTTATCAGCTTGTTGATCCTTTCGGGTTTTTGTAATCTTCCTGAAAAAAAGTAACATGAAAATAAACTATTTTTATATTGATATATGAAAACTAAATATAACAAAACTGATATTAATAAATGAATGGTTTTCAGTAATATATACATATTATAGAAAAGAAATTTTAGGAATATTACTTTTTGAATGATTCTTTTTTGTTGTTTTATTTTTTTTTCTATTGCAAGTCTGACGGGTCTCATTGACCATTTATCTGGAAATGCTTCTTGTAGTTTAGATATAACCTGGTTCTTGGAATCATTGGATTGATTTCTGCATTGTAAGTGGAAACTACGTCTATATGTTCGTTCCACTATATTCCTCATAGTTTTGTAAAAAAATTCCCCCTTTCATTAACCTCCAGCACCACTCCAGATGAGTTAAGGACCAATTCATCATCATTTACATCTTCTATAATTTTTAGTTTCTTAGGATGACATTTTGTTCCTTCGTTATTGGTCCCTGTAGAACATTATTCATATGTGAATTAATATATTGTTTGAAATAGGTTATCTAATATTTTTAAGTATATTATTAATGAAAATTCAAAAAATAACTCATTGAATATAATTTTCTCATTCACTTGATTCTTCCTTTTGCAATTTTTCCATCAATCTTTTATGCTCTTATGCACTTATATCATAAAGAATCTTATTGAGCTTCCTCATTTTATGGCTCTGCAAGACATACACTAACCAATACATATTAGTTAAAGTACTTATAGTTCAATCATATTAATTTTATATAGAATTTACAAAGAAATTGTATTTTTAACATATTAATTTTGTATAGAATTTACAAAGAACCTACATTTTTTGCCTTTTTGGATGTGTTATAATTGTGTCAATCAGAATTTTTGTTACTTGAACTATTCTCACACTTATTTTTATCAATATATTTCATGTAGCGTTCAATATACAAGCTATTAAATATATTTTATAAATAAATCACATAATTTTCTGCAAAAAAAAATTATGGCGCGCTTTCATAATATAAAAACATCGGTGCGTTCCATATATGAAATGCACCGATATCAAAAATAGATTTTTTAAAAACTATAAATTACAATGATGCGATATGTATCATTATCAACATCGTTCCAATAGAAAAATAACGAAAATAAAAAATACCATGAACAAATAAAATTACACATCGATGAATGAATTTTTTTAATTAGGTTGAAGAATTATCGATGCGTTTTATCTGAAAGCGCACCTATGCGTTAGATTTAATTTGGTGCACCGATTACCCAATTTTTTTTTAATAAAAATGTGACAGGGTCGAGAGGGTTTGGATCCGATGCATCACATGTCAAATGCATTTTATATGGAAACATAAATCCATTAAATCTAAAATGCCTAAAATGAAAAGCTATAATTATGAAGTGATAGAGGGAGTTAAACCCTAAGGTGAAATTTTGTAGTCACATAAGCAAGAAGAATAAAGCATTTAAGGTAAGTATGAAAATTTCTTATTTTTTTCTGAATTTTAATTAAATCTAAATAGAGATACAAATTGTAAAAAAAATGTTATTAAAATCAATAGTAAAATTTAAAAATTTTACTATGCATGTTTTTGAGTGAATCAAAAAACCCTTCAAATTCTAATTTTCTGAATAATTTTGTTGCTCCAAAAGGGTTTTGAATGAATTGCCATACCCTTCAAATTCTGATCTTCTGAATAAGTCTCGTGTTCCAAAGTATTGATTTGTTGCTCCACGGTACTCCCCTGTATGTCTCTCTTGCAAATATCTCCCCTATAAATTTTGGCAAAATAATAAAATATTGAATAGCTTCATACATGTTGGCCCTTAACCATGTTTTGCGATATTCTTGGTCATGTTGACCTATTTTGGGACTTCGATAGCCTGTCAAAGGAGGAGCACAAGACGAAGCAGAGATCATGGGATCTCGGCCTCTTTTTGGGTCTTTTATGGGTTTTTGGGATTATGTAATGGGATTGGGATGTCATCCCATGGGTTTACCCATGTTTAGGCCTATTTTTTAATATATAAATAGACGCCTAGGCTAGATAGAAGAAGAAATGCATCTATGTGATGTGAGACCAGTTGTGCTAGCAACTAAGTGCTAGTGTGGATTGTAAGGGATTTGTGCCTACTGTGAGAGACTTGCAGAGCTAAGTGCAAGTGGTTGTAACAGACTGTGGAAGGATTTGTGTTGTAACTCAAGGAAGAAGGGTCAAGCAAGTTGCGCAAATCTTTGTCCTATGCGGAGTAGGGTTTTGAGGCTTTGTGCTTGTAACTGATTAACTTGAAGACAATAAAGAAGAAGATTTGGTGGACATAGCCCCATTGTGGGGGTGAACAATGTAAATACTGTGTTATGCTTTTGTGTGCCTTGTCTTGATGCATTCACACATTATTTTCTAAGTACTTGATATGTTTTGATAGATCTACTTATGCTTTGTGCTTATGATATGCAAGAATGTTGGATCTAATCTATATGGCCATGCTTAGTGCTTAATCTGGTCGATCTGATCTATTTACCTATGTTAAGTTCTTAAATACATTAGATTAGTGTGGATGTTGTGAAGCCCTATTTTATTAGCAAAGTGGATATTGATTACATATTGAGGAACTGACGGTGCTAAGTGCTTTATTAAGTAGTACAATCATAGATCTGTGTCCCATCTAAGTTTGCAGACACCTGAGTCTTGCAACCACCCCTGCCTCTAGCTCGGGTGAGACTTCATGTGCTTCACAGGTGTTGTCGAAAGGGTTGGTATTTAGGGCTTTGTTGGTATATTGTTGTAGTATTGAACCCCGGTTCTACCACTGTGCCAACAAATGGATCTATTGTCAGGACCTAAAACTATGATTGCTGGGAAATGAGAAAGAAGAAGCTTTGTGCAATGATTCGACCTGATATTGTGGAATCCCCGTGCGTATATCTGTTGACCTAGTGTATAGTATTATACTTGATTTACAAATCTCTGTGCTAAAAGAAAGAAGCCCGATATGAAGAAAATAATTCATATGTGAAGGAGAGAAGCAAGATTTGAAAGCTTTGTGCTCTAAGAAAGGTAAAAGTGAGAACTTCTAATTAAAAGAGGTAAGATCTGCAAGCTTTGTGCTCTGATAAAGGTAATAATAGTGAAAATTTTTAGATCTGGAATTTTTGTGCTCTGTAGAAGTAAGATAAGTGGAAATTTTTGTTTCTAGAGTATGGATCTAGGTATGTTTAATAGAGTTTGTCCTAGTTTAAAAACTAGGGTATTAATAGATGAAAGAAGATTTGATATGAGTAGATCTTATAAGAATAGTTAAAGATATGTTATACCTATGCATAGAAAGAATGTTTGGACTAATAAATGAATGCAGGATCTGTTGGCGGGCAAAATTGACCGTTCGTCAACTTGAAGAATGAGTCTGGTCCGGGGTTGTCCAAATAACCCAAGTCATTTGGTGTAACTCGTTCCAACAGGTTTAATGGCTCTGTTATCCAATCTAAAAGTCCTAATAGAAACAAATAAAATAAATGAACTAACTAACTAATTACTAAACACTATATATATATGTACATATATATAACTGTTGTAGATATATTCAAGCAAAGGATACACAAANAATCTAAAAGTCCTAATAGAAACAAATAAAATAAATGAACTAACTAACTAATTACTAAACACTATATATATATGTACATATATATAACTGTTGTAGATATATTCAAGCAAAGGATACACAAATCTTACTTATATACATCATTTACACTTTGCAATATTTAATAAAACTTACGAAATCAAGTGTGAAAGTTAATTATGTTGAGAAGTAGATAAAGAAAACATATTTAAAACCTTTTTTTTTGTTTTCTTTTAAAGATCTAACCAAAAACTTTGCATTGAATATACTATAAAACATACATGCATGGGTAGACGAAATTTGAAACATACATTCTGATTTTGTTAATATGTAGATGATAAGAATAAGAAATAAAGAAAAGGCTAACATGTCAGTGAGTCAGTGAAATGTATCCAAGCATCAACATGGTTAGAGAATGTCTAACTACCACATCCAAGAGGGAAACCTGCAATGAACCTTATGATTGTTCTAGATAAATCCAAAACATGTGTTGGCAGTTTGGGTTTTAATGACTGAAGCAAAGACACAAACATAAACCAGTGATCTCATAATTATACATGATTACTATAAGATAAATCTAAAAGTAACCTGTACATTTCATTTTTCAATTAAAATTCAAAGATAAACCCTATCATTCTAACTGAAAATATGATCACAACATTTATATTTTGAGAAGCAAATTATAGATGGTATTTATAATATAAAAATCTTGCACATCACAGATCATTTAATCTAAAGATATCAGATCTATATATGTAGCAGCATTAACAAAACATAAATGACAACATTATAAATAAGAGACTAAAGACAAAATGCATGAATGTTGTTTCATTAAGTTCTGGAATCAATCCTCCAACTTTTGCTCTCAGCCAAGATGCTTTCATTACAAAAATTTGTAGTATTTAATGAGTTCTTGTAAGATAAACATCATATCTTGTAAGATAGGATCATATCTCAAAAGGATATAAAAGTTACAAAAATAGAGGGTCTAAAAAGCCACTCAATATCAAACTGTATCTTCAAAATTATGAAAGTTTTTTTTTTTATTTACAAGATAAGCCAAAAGAAATGACTAATTAGCTAAATCTAGAAATGCTCCATCTTATGAGATCACCACAAGATACATCATATTCTGAAAGAAAAAAATATAAGAAAATTAGATATTTATTTAACCAACATTTTCCAAATTTTATATGAAAATTGACTTGGCTACAGAATCTCTCGATTCTGTAGCCAGTCTTATTATTGACAACAGAAATCTAAATCACTCTATATTAATTAGAAAATAACAATAAAATAACAAATAAAATAAAATAAACAATCTTACCATTCAACTCAAAACCAAATTCGAATAACAAAATTTCAGAGTTGATCTAGCCTCGATACTATCGACGTTTTTTATAATGATATTGTCAATCCTTTTCAAGCATTTTCCTTGCATTTGTGCATTGATCTTGAGCTCATGGTTTTCAATTGTCAATGATCGGTTTTGAACCATAAGAGCCTTGATACTTTATTGAAGGATGGGAATGTCTATGTAATACAGACCTATCCAATGTAAACATACTTCACAATTTACCGCAAGCGAAAATGGTTGAGGAAGCGCATGACTGTGTGTTAAAACACTACCACCATCCACTATCGCATTTTGACCGAATTTAATTCCTAGAAAATTCTTGTTNGCAAGTTATTTACATAATCGAAAGCTTGATTGAGATCCGGTTTAGAGTGATTTGGGTCTTCAGCTGCCAGGAATTTTTCAATCTTAGAATCAAAGCTCTCATGGACCTCGATCGATTCGATCGAGCTCACATGAGCTTTTGATCTATTCCGTAGGCTCCTCGAAATTAGTCTCCCATCCCTCTTGTTATTAAACCCTTGCATGTCTCAATTTTTCTTTGACTGTTTGGAAGGGTTTCCACTGGTGGATTTGATATTAGGGTTAGGGTCGATGACTTTCTCACATTCAGGAGTTTAAACAAGCTTGGAGCCGATGTCCTATTGTTCACACACAGACTGGTTGGGCGTAGCCCTTTCATGAGGTTTTTCACACAAGAAAACTGGCCTATCTCTTGAGGGAAAAAGGTACTTCTCTAGCATAGGTTTATCAACCACTGGAGACTCTATAGGGTTTATTGCAACAAAGCCATTGCGAGTCATGAAAGCATCCCAATCATCATTAAGTAGTTCCAGATGATGGAATATCAACAACTTAATCAACCCATGATGAAATAAGATGGAATTCAATTTTTTGCCTTTTATATATCTTTAACATTTTATACAAGCTCCTTAATAAGTAAAATGGCATGTTTAATTGGAAACCGATAAAATGTATGAGTAACCTTATGTGGTAGAGGAAGACGAGGCCATAGCGACCTTCACAAGTAACAAATTGCCTTAATACTGCCAATATACTGTGCCATCTATCTTTCAACAGAGAGAGCAGCATACCTTTGTCACAACATTGAATTTTCTGAGAGGTGATGAACAGACTCCATGGTACCTCTTCCAACTTTGAATTTTTAAACCATTTTTGCCGGTGAGGGGGAGGCTCATTGCCTCGCTCAGAAATTCCTTGGTGATTTCCAATTGAATATCGCCCACTTTGGCTCTGCATCCATCGAATGTGAGGACGAACTCTTGGGTTGCTTGTAAGTTATAACCCTGGAATTTCTTGAGAAACACAAAACAAACCTAACTTTTAAGGTCTTCACTCGCGTCATCACACAACATGAGAGTTTGAGCGCCATTCAGCTCGACACAAATGACAGGGGTCATAAGGGTTTTGACAGGTAGTCACAAAAGCGACCAGAACTCACTATGAGCATAAGGGGTAGAAGAAACAAAGAAAGTCCAGAGCAAATAACAAAGGAATAAAGCCCACAGTTACCCTAGCGCAACCAAAATGAGAGCATAAGGGGTTTTAAACCACAAAAATCGGGCGTTTTGGGTACTGAATTCCATGAGTACAGAGCGAAACCCAAGACTCTAGTTTGTAATGATGGATCTGTCGATTTGAACTGCCACTTCAAACAGAGTACAGGGTATGACCGAGTTGTGTTTGAATCTCATCATATATAATGAATACCTCAATTTTCCAAGGTTAGGAGAGGATGCAATCCAAAAAATCAAAATACCAATCAAAAGATTTAAAATCGAAAATGATCTACCAAGAACGTTAAATGAAGAATCTTATAGTCTTAATGCCAATCTATTCTTGATGTATTTACAAAGTACTCAAGATATAGCTTATAATATAGGAGCAACTCAAAACAAATGTTTTATTGATATATGATAAGATTCAAAGTAAAACAACATTCATTAAAAGAGTTGCAAGAACATTGACCCTTCTAGAGACATAAGCCTTAGATACAATTGCAATACGATTATAAGTTTCAATGTTTCATTCATGCTTTCAGTCGTGAATGAAGCATGAAAATGAAAAAATAAAAATAAGAACAATCAAAACATCTTTTTTACAAGAGAATAGTCAGCTTCAAATAGAAATATTTACATGACGAAGCATAGGTAGCTACAGGAATTGTTATTTGTCACTTTAAAAGGAAAAAATCGTGTAGGGTTTCCAACAATGGCGACTTACTAGGAGAATCATTTATCTCTGCATCACCAACGAGTTCATGTTAGGACTTATTAGAATAATTGAAAATCAAAAATAGTTGAAGGACATCAAGCATCCCAACAATCATTACACAGTCCAAGTTCAGATATATTCCTGTTCAACTGAAATCCGGTAACAAATTTTAAAAATGAGAGCAACGATGTTCAAGTCCATGGCTCTGGTACTGTTAACAGGGCCACTGCTACCAGCAAGCGTCCATAGCTTCGGGAGGGATTTCAATTAACCCACTCTAACGCCTCTACCATGTCCAATAAATTTCAATTCAAAATGAAGGATACTTATGAACAATATCAAAATTTATACCTGAGAATTTTCTTGAACCTGACATTGCTTCGCTGCCAGCGGGCCTATTCAATACCCCGACGAAGTTGTCTTGGCATCATGCATGCATTTACCTGCTGCCAGCAGACCTATTTAGTATCTTTGCAGGTTTACAAACACTTCCCACAACTCTCGATAAATTGTTTACAATATGGTATAAATTTAATGATATTCAGAAGAGCAGGGTGATGCTGAAAATTTCAGTCTTTAGAACACTTGTTATTTTCCAGCCTTTAATGTTTTGCTTAATCACCTTCATTATGATCTGAAATTAGTTTCTTGATGAAGCTAATTTTTCGAGGACATGAAGGCATACTTGAGTTGCTTTCTTTAAAAGCAGGGACAGCGTAAAAAGATTTAAAGATGGTCGTGTATTCTCATAATTATAAAGTGAGACCAGGAAATCTGTTTCAAACAGAAATTTTCTTTAGCTAGTCTATGGTTCAGCAATTCACAGCATTGATGCTCTTGAGAAGACCTTAAAATTTTCTTCATTATGATGCATTATGGTTCCCTTCCACAAACTAAAAGGTGACACAGACATAAGTTCAACCAAAAAGAAGTGAAAACAAACAAAATGAAAAGAACCAAAATCAGAAAATAAAAATAAATCAAAACAGAAAAATATGTACAAAAGGTGGATCTAGAATTATCACAAAAAATACCTCTTGAGAGCTTGTCCATTCACCGGGAAGGTGTCTAGCTGCCCCTCTAAATTTTGTAGGTGGAAAGATCTGGGACCTATTTTTTTAGCGATTACGAAGGGCCCCAACCATAGGTTCTGGAACTTGGTATGTTCCCCTTTTCCCTCATGAGGTTTATCCCACTTGAGAACCAAATATCCTATCTCGAGGTTTCTATCTGAGGTAGAGTTTGAATCAAACCAGCCTTTCACAATATGTTGATGTTGATCCAGTCTCTCTTTTGCTTGTGCTCTTACTTCTTCTAATTTCAACAAAGCATTAATTCGACTTTCAAGAGGAGGACAATCCTCTTCCTGAACTTTCTACGATAATTGCAGAGAGGGAAGCAGAACATGAGGAGGGAGGATTGCTTCTCTTCCGTAGATGAGAAAGAAATGAGAATTACCAACTGAGGTTTTCAGAGTCACCCTATCAGCTCAAAGTGCATTAAAAAGTGCGTTGTGCCAGTTCTTGTGGTTTTTAGAAACTGTCCTCTTAATGATCTTGATCAGGTTTTTGTTTGTCGATTCTGCTAAACCATTTCCTTGGGGGTAATAGTTGGCAGAATATTTTAGTTTGATCCCTTTTTCTAAAGAAAAAACACTCATATCAAGGGATGAAAAGTAGGAAGCATTATCGAAGACCAAACACTCGGGAATACCAAATCTAGTAATAATGTTTGAGTTAAGGAAAGATATTACCTGATTAGTATTTACCACTTTTAGTGGTGCAACCTCAGACCATCTGGTAAAATAATTCGTTGTTGTAACAATGTATTTATGTTGTTGTGAGGAAGTGGGGTTAATTGGCCCTATGATGTCAAGAACCCACTACTGAAAAGTTGAATCTACCAAAACAGGATGCAAAGGGAATGTTGCCTTTTGTACTCATCCAGCAGCCTTTTGGCAGATTATGCATTTATGACATAATGCATGGGCATATTTGAACAACATGGGCCAATAGTACCCAGCTATTAATACTTTTTGAGAAGTGGTGTCTCCGCCGAAGTGCCCACCAGCTTCACTTGCATGCAGTTTAGATAATACTTTCTCTTCTTCATCTCTTTCCAAACAATGCATGAGGACATTATCAAAAAATTTATGGAATAATATGTCATTTACCAGCTAGAAAGGTGTAGATTCTAGTATTAATGCTCTTCTCATTTTGGATCGAAATGGTGAGGAGCAGAACCGTGTGTTAGATAAAAATTAATATCATCAAACTAAGAATTAGAAACAACTTGTGTACAACAGATTTGATTTTGACTACGCTGATTTACAGTTAAGACATTAATTTGACTCTGTTGCTCTTCAACTGAATCAACCACTAGTTTTCACAGACCTTGACCTCTGACAATTTGTGCATGGGTAATTTCGAGGTCATAATCTTGTAAAAATGTCATCCAGTTTTCCCGTTTTTCACCCAATTCCTTTTGTACTAACAATTTTATGACAGCAGGATAAGGCACAATGACTTTAGTTCTGGATTTCAGCAAATATGATCGAAAATGTTTCACTGCTTTGAAAACTGCATAAGCTTGTTGATCTACAGTCGGGTAGTTAAGATCTGCTCCTTTGAAGGCTGAGATCATAAAGGAAATGGGGATTTCATTGCTTTCAATGTTCTTTTGGGTTAGCACAATGGCATAATATCGGTTAGAGGCGAAAGTATAAAGAGTGAAATCTTGTGAGAAATCAGGACTCATCCAGGAAAGGGCCTCCACTATGGCTTTTTTTATGGAATCAAAATCTTGATTTTCCTATGGTCCCCAATGATATTGAACATCCTTTTTAATTAATTTTTTCAATGGCCTTACCATTTCTGAGAAACTCGGGACAAACCTCCTGACAAAATTGATCTGGCCTAAAAAAGATTGCATAGATTTTTTGGAGGAGGGGGGAGGAAGTTTGGCAATGGCTTGAGTTCTTTCGGGATCGATGATCATCCCATCACTGGATACTATGAATCCGATAATTTTTCCTTGTTCCACTACAAATATAGACTTCTTAGGGTTGAGATATATGTTGTACTTGCGACATCGTTCTAGGACAAACCTAAGGTGAGACAAGTGATCTTTCTTGTTTTTAGAGAAAACAGTAACATCATCAAGATAGACCACTAGGGATTGATTTATGAGACCACGAAAAATCAATATCCATTGTTCTCTAAAAAGTGGCCCCGGCATTTATAATCCCAAAAGTCATTTTCTTGTAGATGTAAGTACCCCATGGGGTACGAAAAGTGGTTTTTAACTGGTCTAGGGGAGACATGAGGACTTGGTTGTATCCCGAAAAACCGCCTAGCAGTGACGGTCTTTCGGAACCGGATACCTGCTAAAGAATTCGTTCCATTAGAGGAAAAAGATAATTGTCTTTGTCAAACGATCGGTTCAAGTTCCGAAAATCAACACAGAGTCGAATTTCACCACTTTTCTTTCTTACGAGAACTATATTAGACACCCATTATGTGTGTCTTAATGGGAATATTATCCTTGCATTCAATAATTTATTTAGTTCTTGCTTGACTACTGGTTCCAGCTTAGGGTGCATCTTTCTCAGCTTCTGCTGAAAAGGTTGAGTCTGGGGTTTCATGGGGATGATATGTTGTATTATGTTAGGGTCAAAAGGTTTTAAATCATCATATGTCCAAGCAAAGATATCCTTGAATTCTCTAAATAGTTTTATAAAAGCGGACCTCTCTTGCTCGGAACATCCTATTCCCAAATTGATATATTGTGGATTATCTTTAATCCCAAGATTTACCTTTTCATGAGTCAAAGAAGAACTATTTGTTTTACAATTTATCGATTTTCTGAATTTATCATGCAAATCATAAAACTTCTCTAGTCTTACCATAGATTTACGGATAGAATTTACCAGATCAGATGTTGATTCGGGAGACCTCAGCTCTGATATTAGCGTGAAATTGCGGATATTTTCATCATGAGTGCCTTCATCAATAATCGCGCCTTGGAAGGTGTCCTCCATGTGCAAAAAACTGATGATCTATTGATCATCATCAAACACTCTCCAATTAGTGACATTGTCTGGGATCGATGGTCTGAACAATAACTCAATTGAAAATTCATTTGGAGAAATACCTTCTGTGGGCAAAATTTTGGAAGTGATGTTAGCTAATAAATCAGCCTCAGAATTGGTTAATCTAGGAATGGAATTGATGTTAAATGTGGAAAAATTGTGCATTAGATTCCATACCTCAGTTTGATAACTTTTCAAGTGTGGTGATAGGAAATGTATGGAATTTCTTACCTATCTTACTACAATTTACAAATCATCGAATACCATTAAGTTATGTACGTTCATATCTACCACTTTCTTGAGTCCTTACAAAAGTTCCTCGTACTTGGACGTGTTGTTGGTACATTCAAACTCTAATCGACATGCGATCAAAGTTTTATTACCTACTGGGTCGATTAGTACACATCCTGCACCAACTCCTTCTTTGGATTTGGATCCATCGAAGTAAAGTGACCATATCTGATCTTCGTCGGTAGTGTTTGGCACATTTGGTAAAGCTGTTGACTGAGTATATGTCATGAGCTTCGACTATTGTTCTAGATCGGTGATGGGGGAGGTTTCGGCCATGAAGTTACCGAAGAAGGTGTCCATTCCTTGTATTTCAAGTGAATTAGTGGAAGCAATAAATGGTTCATTAGCATCATTCAAATCCATCATGGTGTGCTTGAGGTAACGTTCACGGTTAACCCTAATTTTGTTTCGTTGTCCATTTTCTGGCAGCCACAAATGAGACCAATCTATTGCAAAGTATCCATGTAGTTGTTCGGACCAATCCCTGATTAATAATAAACCATAAACTTCAGGTATGTCAAAAAAAATGATATCAATAAATTGGTGAACATTAGTACTTATTTCGGAAGAGGATTTACTCTGAGTTTTGCTTCTGGTGTTGTAAGGATGGATAGTTTCAAAATTGGCTTGAAAAATACTATCAGAAAAATGTCTGGAGACATTGGGAGATGATTCCTCTTCTTCAACTATTTCTTCTTCAACCATGTCTTCAGAATTCTCAGGGGGGACTAAGTTATCATGTGCTTCAAGGATAGTCTATAAAGTGTATTGTAAACTTTCAAAATTCAGACCCTTAGGGGTTAGATTCAATCGGTTTGAGGGAAAAGGTTTTCTGAAAGGAGGTTTGTAACTTACTTTGCTCGAAGATGCTTCTTCAGCCAATCTTTTCAAGTCTACGACTTGATTCGATAATTTTTGGACAACCTTTTGTAAACTTTCTAAGTCTGAGGTTTCTGATTGGGTTTTGGTTTGGGGATGCCTAGGAAGAATTTCTATTTTCTTCTTAGAAGATGGGGTTATTTCTGCCTCATTACTAAGATTATCTTTCAAGCTCAAAATTTCTTTTTTGATTTGGCTTGCCTCCTCGAAGGCTTCCAATAACGTTGACTTCTTAGACCTTTTAACCCAAATTGCTATATTATTGTGTAGAGCTTTAGTGTAATATGCTACAATAAGGTTTTCTACGGGCATTGAATTAGTGGGGATTCAGTTTTTTAACATGAGGAACCTTTGGTTAAAATCTTTTACTTTCTCCTTAGGGTTCATCCTTAAGCTGGAGATTTCCATGACTAAGACTTCCAGAGTTTTTTCATCTCTGAACTTCTCTAGGAAACAAGTCTCGAATCTGTCCCAAGATACAATAGTGTGAGGTTGTTGAGTGAAATACCATGTAGAGGCAATGCCCTCAAACATGTAAGGAAAAATTTTACATACTACATCTTCATGTTCTACACTGCGGAGTCTAATGGCTAGCATGAATTTCTTTATGTGATCCTTGACGATTTGTTTAGAATCTAGATCGAACTTAGGTAACCATTTCTCTGGGTGTTTCGGTAAAGGGTTCTAGGGTCCAGTTACAACCACAACATCTTGATCGAGCCAAGGTCTGGCAGGATTGTTTTGGTTTTCCATGGGTGTAGGTGGTGTTGAAGGTTGAGATGGTTCAGTTGAAGAATTGCCTTCGTCTGATGACTCTCCTCCTGAAGAGGAAGGAGATGAATGAGGTGGGGAAGGTGGAATACCAGATCCTCTGACTGCAAGAGTAGAGGTGTGGTCAAGGTATGTGGTATTATCTCCTAAAGGATCTAAACATAGACCAATGCCTTCGAGTTGCTCTCGAATATCTGAGAAATCTAATTGTCGATTGGGAGGCCTACTAGGTTGTCTGATACGGGCCAAAGCACCATGTTTCCTGAAGAGTGACTGATAAACGATTTATTGTACGTCGGCCCCTTGAGGATTTAGTGTTACTAGCTCAATGGGAATCTCAGGATTTTCGATCGAGGTAGTTGTTGTTTCAGATGTAACGATGTTGTCTAAGTGACTACGTGTTACTACGGGGGAGCGAGTGTGTGGGGGTGGAGTTTTGCGACCTTCATATGCCATCAATTGTATTCAGGCCCTCCTTCTAGCACCATTTTTTGGCGGGCAAAATTGACCGTCTATCAACTGGAAGAACAAGTCAAGTCCAAGGTTGTCCAAATAACCCAAGCCGTTTGGTGTAACTCGTTCTGATGGGTTAAATGGATCTGTTAGCCAATCTAAAAGTCCTAATAGAAACAAATAAAAGAAATGAACTAACCAACTAATTACTAAACACTATATATGTGTGTGTGTGTGTGTGTGTGTACATATATATAACTATTGTAGATATATTCAAGCAAAGAATACACAAATATTACTTATATACATCACTTACACTTTGCAAGATTTAATCAAAACTTACGAAATCAAATGCGAAAGTTACTTCTGTTGAGAAGTAGATAAAGAAAGCATATGTAAAACCTTTTTTTTTTGTTTTCTTTTAAAGATCTAACAAAAAACTTTGTATTGAATATACTATAAAACATAGATGCATGGGTAGATGAAAGATGAAACACACATTCTGATTTTGTTAATATGTATATGATAAGAATAAGAAATACAGAAAAGGATAACCTATCAATGAGTCAGTGAAATGTATCCAAGCATCAACATGAGTAGAGAATGTCCAACTACCACATCCAAGAGGGAAACCTGCAATGAACCTTATGACTGTTCTAGATAAATCCAAAACATGTGTTGGCAGTTTTGGTTTTAATGACTGAAGCAGAGACACAAACAATAAACCTGTGATCTCATAATTATACATGATTATTGTAAGATAAATCTGAAAGTAACATGTACATTTCATTTTTCAATTAAAATTCAAAGATAAACCCTATCGTTCTAACTGAAAATATGATCACAACATTTATATTTTGAGAAGTAAATTATAGATGGTATTTATAATATAACAATCCTGCACATCACAGATCATTTAATCTAAATATATCAAATCTATATATGTAACATCATTAACAAAACATAAATGACAACATTATAAACAAGAGGCTAAAGCTAAAATGCATGAATATTGTTTCATTAAGTTCTAGAATCAATCCTCCATCTTTTGTTCTCAGCCAAGATGCTTTCATTACAAAAATTTGTAGTATTTAAAGAGTTCTTGTAAGATAAACATCCTATCTTGTAAGATAGGATCAGATCTCAAAAGGATCTAAAAGTTACAAAAATAGAGGGTCTAAAAAGCCACTCAATATCAAACTGTATCTTCAAAATTATGAAAGTTTTGTTTTGATTTACAAAACAAGCCAAAAGAAATGACTAATTAACTAAGTCCAAAAATTCTCCATCTTATGAGATCACCACAATATACATAATATCATGAAAGAAAAGGAAATAAGCAAATTAGATATTTATTTAACCAACATTTTCCAAATTTTATATAAAAACTTGGCTACAGAATCTCTCGATTCTGTAGCCAGTCTTATTATTGACAACAGAAATTTAAATCACTCTATATTAATTAGAAAAATAACAATAAAAACACAAATAAAATAAAAAAACAATCTTACCATTCAACTCAAAATTCGAATCACAAAATTTCAGAGTTGATCACAGCCTCAATACTATCGATGTTTTTTATAATAATATTGTCAGTCCTTTTAAAGTGTTTTCCTTGCCTTTGTGCATTTATCTTGAGCTCGCGGTTTTCAATTGTCAATGAGAGGTTTTGAGTCGTAAGAGCCTTGATCTTTTCTTGAAGGATGGGAATGTCTGTGTAATACAGACCTATCCAATGTAAACATACTTCACAATTTACCGCAGGGGAAAATGGTTGAGGAAGCACATGACTATGTGTTAAAACACTACCACCATCCACTATCGGATTTTGACTGAATTTAATTCCTAGAAAATCCTTGTTGTGCTTCAAACAAGGTGGCAAGTTATTTACATAATCGAAAGGTTTATTGAGATTCGGTTTAGACTAATTTGGGTCTTCATCTACTAGGAATTTTTAAATCTCAGAATCAGAGCTCTCATGGACCTCGATCAATTCAATCGAGCTCACATGAGCTTTTGATCTATTCCGTAGGCTCCTCGAAATTCGTCTCCCAGCCTTCTTGTTATTAAACCCTCGCATGTCTCGATTTTTCTTTGACTATTTGGAAGGGTTTCCACTGGTGAATTTGATATTAAGTTTAGGATCGACGACTTTCTCACATTTAGGAGTTTCAACAAGCTTGGAGTCGACGTCTTTCTTTTCACACACAGATTGGTCGGGCGTAGCCCTTTCATGAGGGTTTTCACACAAGAAAACTAGACTATCTCTGGAGGGAAAAAGGGACTTCTCTAGCATAGGTTTATCAACCACTGGAGTCTCTACAGGGTTTGCTACAAAAAAGCCATTGCGAGTCACGAAAGCATCTGAATCATTATTAAGTAGTTCCAAATGATGGACTATAAACAACTTAATCAACCCATGATGAAATAAGATGGAATTCAATTTCTTCCTTTTATATCTCTTTGACATTTTATACAAGCTCCTTAATAAGTAAAATGGCATGTTTAATTGGAAACCGATAAAATTCATGAGTAACCTTATGTGGTAGAGGAAAACGAGGCCGTAGCGACCTTCACAAGTAACAAATTGCCTTAACACTGCCAATAGACTGTGCCATCTATATTTCAACAGAGAGAGCGGCATACCTTTGTCATAGCATTGAATTTTCCGAGAGGTAACAAACAGACTCCATGGTACCTCCTCCAACTTTGAATTTTTAAACCATTTTTTGCTGGTGAGGGGGAGGCTCGTTGCCTCTCTCAGAAATTCATCGGTGATTTCCAATTGAATATCGCCCACTTTGTCTCTGCATCCATTGAATGTGAGGGCGAACTCTTGGGTTGCTTGTAAGTTATAACCCTGGAATTTCTAGAGAAACACAAACCAACCCTGAATTTTAAGGACTTCACTCGTGTCATCACACAGCAGCAGAGTTTGGGCGCCATTCGGTTTGACACGGACGACAGGGTCCATAAGGGTTTGGACAGGCAGTCACAAAGGTGAACAAAATTCACTGTGAGCATAAGGGGTAGCAAAAACAGAGGAAGGCCAGAGCAAATAAGAAAGGAATAAAACCCACAGTTACCCTAGCGTGACCAAAATGAGAGCATAAGGGGTTTCAAACCACGAAAATCGGGCATTTTGGGTAATGAATGCCATGAGTACATAGAGAAACCCAAGACTCTAGTTTTTAATAATGGATCTATCGATTCGAACTACCGCTTCAAATAGAGTACAGGGTACTACCGAGTTGTGTTTGAATCACATCATATGTAATGGATACCTCGATTTGCCAAGGTTAGGAGAGGATGCGATCCAAAAAATCAAAATACCAATCAAAAGATTTAAAATCAAAAATGATCTACCAAGAACATTAAATGAAGAAGCTTATAGTCTTAATGCCAATCTATTCTTGATGTATTTACAAAGTACTCAAGATATAGCTTATAATCTAGGAGAAACTAAAAACAAATGTTTTATTGATATATGATAAGCTTCAAAGAAAAACAACATTCATTAAAAGAGTTGTAAGAACATTGACCCTTCTAGAGACATAAGCCTTAGATACAATTGCAATACGATTATAAGTTTCAATGCTTCATTCATGCTTTCAGTCATGAACAAATCATGAAAATGAAAAAATAAAAATAAGAACAATCAAAATATCGTTTTTACAAGCGAATAGTCACCTTCAAATAGCAATATTTACATGACGAAGCGTAGGTAGATACAAGAATTGTTATTTGTCACTTTAAAAGGAAAAAATCATGTAGGGCTTCCAACAATATCCTAGAAAGAATTTTTTGCAGGTTAGCTCCTATGATCATAGCGCGCAGTACAGGAAACGTTGTGGATCATTTAGAAGAAAGAGAGGATTAACCCTCTATTACAGCTGCAGAAGATCAGGAAATCTGGCTAAGGAATGCCCTGGAAAGAGACCTAGTTGTCTTTGTTGCAATGCTATGGACCATGAAGTGTTGGATTGCCCGAGAATGATTGCTAAAGTTGAAAAAATGAACCTGAATCAAGAAAACCCTAAGGCAGATATAAAAACTATGGTCGAAATTCAGAAAGAATCTGAACAGGTATTGCTACAGATGAAATAAACCCTGAATGACCACCGACATGTCAGATTATTAGAGATCTTCAAAGAAAAATAATGCATCGAAGTAAGAATAGGAGAATTCTACATTAATTGTGTTTTATATGAGGAAGCACAGGTGAATATCATGACAGAAAGAACTTGGGAAGCTATAGAAAGTCCTGTTATGAGTCCCTCATTAGGAGGAATAGGGTTATTCAGAGGGAAACTCATAAACCTATGTGGAAGGCTCGCCCAGATACCTATGAATGCCAATGGAACTTCGACAGAAGAAGAATTTGAGATTATTAAATATGTTGAAGACAATGCCCCATTTACCATGTTACTAGGAAAACCTTGGATTGATAGAGATCAATCCAGATGAAAGGAAGAAGAAGAATTTTTGGAGCAGAAGAAACAAGAGTTAAAAGATTTCATGACCAGAAGGATCGCACACTTGATTGAAGAACAAGAGAGCATATTGAAGCTATTTAACACTAGAAACCCAGATGTCGAAGATGAGAGGACACTAGAGGATCCACAGAAGACTGAAGTAACTACCCCAGATAAAGAAGGAGTATTATCTAGGAACTCTAGGTAAGAATCTCAAAATCGTGAAGTAAATATGACCAAAGAAGATAAGAATCAGAATGGAAAAAGAACTACCGAGACGAAGCTCACTGGAAAGAAGGCTAGAAAGCTAAGTAAGAAGAGAGCTAAGTTTGAAAAGTTGCAGAAGGTTCCAGAGGGAACTTCGTAGATAAAAAATTTGCAGAATTCGAGCTTCGTCGAGATATCAGAATAGCGACACATGGCACTTCACCATGACAAAGCAATATAGTCGTTGGGGACATTATAATCGTTCGATCGATACTTTGAACGGGTATAAAAGAAATTATTGTTCGTCATCAAACTGTTGGACAGTGCCATAATGGACCGAACAAGAGTTAATGGAGGCTCATACCCGTTGCAAGCAAACCATTGTCGAGTTACCTATTTATCTCGTCGCACCATGCACCGAGAACACTTTTGATAATTGAGATTTAGATCCCATAGACTAAGACAAGTTTATATAGTGATCATCGCGCTCTTGCTCTCTATCTTAGTACTGTGTCTAAGTTGTTCCCCAAACCCGCAATTTTTCACCCTGAGTGTGTATGTCGGAAGAATTGAGCGTCGTAGAGAAATCTGTCAAAGAAGTTTTGATCAACTTGTTGACTGAGAGAGTCATGTCAATGTCTGAAGGTATCCAGGCTTAATCCACAAGAACAGTGCAAGCATCTTCGTCCACTACTCGAGTCAGACCATCCCGACCAGCAGATGAAAAGAGAACCAAGCACAGAGACGATCTCGTGAATGCTAATTTGATTCTGAGCATATTTCCTACCTACCTACCACCTCTGAGTGACGCAATCAATTGAGATAGAGTGCCCAGAGAATTTGAGTATGCTTTGGTCACTGCATACCTCTCGAAAGGGATACATGCAGTTCACGTAGATCAAGAAAAGATTGCAGCACTAAAGTTTAGCGACTTCAACCTCGACGACAAGAAGGTCTACAACATGCTCACCCCACATAAGTACCTGACCAGAAAAAAGGGAAAGAATTCAAAGATAGTTCCCCAGTCATGGACTATGAACCTCGCGCAGTCCACACTTCTCAATGTCATGAAGATTCCTCACTTCATAAGACCCCAAGAAGTGAATGCATGCGTCAAGATGTTGTTGTCCTATTACCATGGCAGATACTTGTCATTAAAATTCCATATCACAGTGGATCCGACATTGATCAATCGGATCACAAGGGTGAGTATGCAAGGCCCTGACCCACAGGATTTCTACCCTAGAAAAGCCATGGACTGTGCTCTCTCACAAAGGATCAAGGAAACTTATGGAGATGTCGATAAGGGAATGTGAGGATACAAGGTAGCCTCTATCCAGAGCATCCCATTGCGCCTATCATGTCAATTGATTGTAGGAAAGTTATTCCACAAGAACCGACCCACCCAACTAACTGGTTTTGTAGTCTACCTCGCAGGGAAGTGTGCGGAGGGCCTACAAATGAATTGGGCGGAGTACCTGGTGAACCAGTTGGAACTGGACTACAGGGAAGTGCAAGATCAAGGATATGAATTCCACTTCAGCTAGCTTTTGATACTAATCATTTTCATCGTCTGGGAGATGCGGGAAGGTGTGACCTTCTCGGACATCGCGCCCTTTGAACCTCTTGCCGCGAAGTTCAGTACACTGTTGTATTCTAGTGACATGAACAAGCAATGGAAGTCAAATGTCATGTTCCATACCTATTACAACTAGCTGAAGACAACCATCCAGTCCGAGCCTCACATCACACTGAATACGCTCCATAGGTTTTGGCCTTTAATGAAATTCAGCACGGACCACAATTTAATTTATATTACAACACGCGTTGACGAACACAAGCAACAACTTCAATCTTAATACAAGATGACAGAGGAGGAATTAGAAGAGATTACTAAAGACTGGTCAACAGACCTCCTCATTCCAGTAGATCCTACAGAGATGTCCAACATTGACAGTCCATAAGCAGCGCATGATACACCTGGACCCAACAAGACAAAGAAAAATGAAGAAACCCAAGATGTAAGTAGTACCTCAGTAAAGACTACTTCCATCTCACCTGAGCAAGGAGGATATGGCGGAGAGATAGATGGCGCAGAACTTGAACAG
>SNQJ01S0031037.1:5457-25611 GCA_010110895.2 Picea sitchensis | reverse complement strand
AATCGAGAGCATCTATGACCAAAATGCAGACTACTCTCACCTCATATGATTTCGATTTCATTGTAGCAGCACTGAACGATGCTTTGCTAGAGATAGCAGAGAAGCAAGAGGCTCAAAAGGAGGAGATATACAATCAAATTAAGGTTGAACTTCAAGGGGTGCAATAGGCACTACAGTCCAGCCATGCAATTTCCAGCCTTTGCCATTGGAAACACCAAAACTGGGAGATGAGCTAGCTCAACTCCACCAAATCACTCACACAGTCGAAGCTTTCCTTCGATGAGCAAAGGAGGAAACAACGCAAGCCACCCATGCTTTAGCACAAGTACAAGAAGACCTCCTAGAGAAACGCAATGTTGCAGAACGGGAAAAGCTTGCTCTCCAAGCGAAGTGGGATGAAGAAAGAGCACAACTGCAACAAAGCAAGGAACAGTTTCTCACAGATCAACTCGAAGTAAAGGAAAGGGTCAATAGAGCACTTCTCTCTGTGACAATCATCGCAGTAAAGGCCAAAGAGAGAGTTCCACAACAAGTAGTGAAACTTGAAGAAGTGATTCAGCAACTACAGAAACGCATAGTAGATTTGGAGCTACGCGCAGTTCCTGAGAACCCGCAAGATGTAAGAGACCAAAGGGAAGCAACTGCCCAGAGCGCAGTTTAGATATTGAAGGCTCTTGTCGAGGAGTGCAAGTAGCTAAGTAATCACAGTGCCCAAACATATGAGAACCCCACTGAGAACCCAGAATTATAGGCACTGGATTCGCAGCTCCAGGAAGCATAGCAGCACGTAGACACACTACGGGCTCAGCTAAAGGCCCTGTCAGTTGTAGACATAATGAATATATCTCAAGAACAACGCACCGCCCAATAGTAGATCCATATGATCCAAAGCAAAGTTATGGAAATAACTCAACGGCTCCAACCCATGCAAGATGAGGCCTATCAGTTATTTACAGAGGTTGAAAGCTGAGGAGCAGAGCTAGAACGGGTTGTCACCACAGCAGGACAACGCCTAGAAGGGACAGTGAATGACACAGTGATCCAAGAGTTTTCCAAGAAAGAAGTTGAAGCAAAGAAGCAGGTCGAAGAAGCTCGAGGCGTTCAAGGAAAAACTAGTCAGACTAGATAGAATCGTGACGAGTCACAGGTGAGTGTTGAGGGTCTGTTGGCCCTTGACCAAGTTTTGGGAGATTCTTGGTTATGTTGACATATTTTGGGACTTCGAAATCCTGTCAAACGAGGAGCACAATACGAAGCAAAGATCATGGGATCTCGACCCCTTTTTGGGTCCTTTCTGGGTTTTTTGGATTATGTAATGGGATTGGGATGTTGCCCATGGGTTTACCCATGTTTAGGCCTATTTTGTAATATATAAATAGATGCCTAGGCTAGATAGAAGAAGAAATGCATCTATGTGATGTGAGACCGGTTGTGCTAGTAGTTAATTTCTAGTGTCGATTTTAAGGGCTTTGTGCCTACTATGAGAGACTTGTAGAGCTAAGTACGAGTAGTTGTAACAGGCTGTGGAAGGATTTTTGTTGTAACGCAGGGAAGAAGGATCTAGCAAGCTGCGTAGATCTCTTTCCTATGCGGAGTAGGGTTTTGAGGCTCTATGCTTGTAACCAATTGACTGAAGACAATAAAGAAGAAGATTTTTTGGGCGTAGCCCCAGGGTGGGGGTGAACCACATAAATATTGTGTTGTGTTGCTTTGTGCCTTGTCTTGATGTGGTCACACGTTATTTTCTAAGTACATTGATATGTTTAGATATATCTACTTATGATTTGTGCTTATGATATGCAAGAATGTTGGATCTGATCTATATGGCCATGATTAATGCTTAATCTACTCAATCTGATCTATTTACCTATGCTAAGTGCTTAAATACATTAGATTAGTGTGGATTATGCGAAGCCCTGTTTTATTAGAGAAGAGGATATTGATTGCATATTGAGGAATTGACAGTGCTAAGTGCTTTATTAAGTAGGACAATCACAGATATGTGTCCCAACTAAGGTTGTAGACACCTGAGTCTTGCAACCACCCCTGCCTCTACCTCGAGTGAGACCTCATCTGCTTCGCAGGTGTTTCCGAAAGGGTAGGTATTTAGGGCTTTTTTGGTGCATTTTTGTAGCATTGAACCCTGGGTTTGTCCCTGTGCCAACAATACCTAGGAAATATTTTATGAAAAGGGTTTTAAATGAATCACCATAACCTTCAAATTCTAATCTTCTAAATAATCTTATTGTTCCAAAGTATTATGTTTCTCCATAGTGATCTTTGGTATGGCTCTCTGGCATATCTCTCCACTTTAAATTTTGGTAAAATAATGAAACATTGAATATATTTTTACTATTTAAATGACTTTATGAAATTAGATTTTAAATTCCCGCTCATTTTTCAATTGTAAAAAAACCAAGTCGCGTTTTTTTTAAGTTTTTCGAAACCCTGGTGCATCTATTAATATAACTCACCAGTGTGCTTAAAATTTTTGGAGCACCTATATCAAATAATTTTTTTTGTTTATTTACAAATCGGTGTGACTCGTAAATAAACACCCTGGTGCTTTATATTGTTATATACACACTGGTGCGTGTTGTTTAAATAATCACATTGTTATTATTTCAAAGTTATTTGATTTTTTATTTTCACACAAAATAGTATATTCATCTTAAATTATCTTTTAGGATGCATCCACATGACTTGCAGTACTCCATAGTATACATTTTCTGCTTATAGTCTCCTTATTCTTAAAACTTTATTGTTGATTTTGCTCAAATGCAGGGAGAAAAACTTATAATATCAAATGGTCAATTCTTCAAATTCTGGCCAATTCCATATTGCTCAAAGTCCATCACAGAGTTATCCCTTTCCATATCTAGTAAGTTCATATTTTATTTATATTTCGATTATCTAATTGAATTTATTTTTTTAATCATTGTCAATCTAATGAAAAATATATCCAAATTTGCAGAATCCTGATTCATAACCGAGTTCATATGCAAATAATATTCCACCAATTTAAAAATGTTGGAAGCTCATATCAGGAGCAACATACCGCAAGTAGTTGGTAGATGAAAATGGACAACCGATTTACGCTGTCAATAGTAACATGCCATCTTCTAGATGCAGTCATGGGTAAACAACAGTAATAATTAATGTTGGGTATAATGTGATTTGAAAAAACCAATTGCATTGTTCTTACTAATATCATCAATGTATGAATGTTCAATATCTTTTAAATTAGGATTTTGATGATGAGCGACCTACCTATCACCTTCCGTTGCACCCCACTACAATGTAAAATTGAGATAAGGTTGCAATAAGAGCACAACTTGGAGAGGAATAATACCAAGAATGGTTGAATGAACCACCTATTCAATTCCCACTACAGTCAGATTCACCAATTAGGAACGACTACAACAATAGTAATTCTTCACAAGTGTAACACACATGAACCCTAAATATCCTTTTTAGGGATCAGGAATCCTTTTTTTTTTGCTCATTCAAAATCATCTCAAATCATCTCTCTGAGGTCTTCATCCTCTTCTATTCATTTGTAGCTTTCTAATTATTGTTATCGACTCAAATCTGATTCATGTTTTGAAAGATACAACCTCTCGAACTTATCTGAGATTTATTAGTTGGGTTCTTCATCATTTGGCGTTGAACGCCCCTTTTCTTACTACATGCATACTCCCCAAAGTCCAAAAATATATCTGCATGGCCTTTTCCATTCAATGATCGATGTTCGCCGTTTTAAGTTATGAAATATATCCACATGGCCTTGGCCATTCAATGATAGGAATAAGAGGTTTGTGAATCATCCATATCCCAGTGACACGTGACACCTTAGTTGTGAGTCCACGTCACCCTGGATGACGTCAGTGGGCCAAGTCAGACCCAGAGATACAACCTTCTAACTTCTTTCAAATCTCACGGTTGAGATTTTTCCATGTAGATCCATTTAATCATAGCTCCCATTACTTCGCAACTCTGGCTTCAGAGCTTACCAACTCCTCACATCATGAATCCCCTGAAGAGCCAAGTCTCTAGACTCTCAAATCTAGTGCCATGTGTCCTCATTCTGTCAACGATTGAGATTCACTTCATCGTTCACGAATTTAGAATTTTTCACACTTTAAAGACTCTTGGACAAGTTCCTTCGGTGTACCAAGTCTCAGGACTTTAGGATCTCCTACCATGTAGCCTCTCATGCAAGGGATCTAGTCCAATGGATGACATTTGACAAGGGACAAGTGGGGGAAACGTGTTGCTCCACGACGCATTCCCAGTTGGTTGGGAATTTAAGAGGGGTTCTCAACGAAGTCCCAATATCGACACCTGAGAGGGATCCTGGAGGATCTAAGGATCAACGATCTACGTCACTTTGTAAATTCGGCATTTGGGAGTTCGACATGTATCTTCCATCTTCCTCTTCGGAGCCCCGAATATCCGAACCACTCTCGATCTATCTCCATGTGTACCTAGCATTCACAACCATGATTTACTCCGACTTGCAGAGATCTGTGGAAACTCGTGCGTCCCTATGTCTTCACATTGATACCACAGAATACTCGAACTTCTAGATAGTCATTGATCTGTGGACATGCGTCCCTCTATTTTCAACGGTCCATATTAACTTCACGACTCTGGAATTCGAAAGTTTCAGTGCTAGACCATCCCTATTCTCCTAAAGTGGAACTTCGTCAAAGTACTTAAAGCTACCCCTTTCTAAGTCTGATCTAACGGCTAAGAGAGATCTCCACTGGATTCCCAGATCCATGACCCTCACCAATTCACGACTTTAACCTTTGGTTGTTTTCGAGGGTTGTGGAGTAATAAGTCCCGAAGTCCTGAAGCCAAATTAGCTTCACTCCTTTCGTACTTAGTGAATGGTTTCCAACCTAGGTCATATGGGATCATATTGAGTTTCTGGGATACACTCAGCTCTTAGTAGAGACTTTATTAAAGACATGGGTGTGATCCCTCGGTCACATGGGTGGAAGTTCTAAAGGAAATTCCCTTCTCCCATAGATTTTAACTTGACATTCCCACTAAGGTAAACTAAAAAGGTGGGGAGGACTTAGACGTTTCAGTTAATCCTACCCTGACTCTCCTGCAGATTCACATCCCATAACCCTCTAGCAGCTAAATTGAGGTAAATCATAGAACATGTAAATATAGAATTTTACAGAAGAAAATGAGAATTTATAATAATTGTTCAAACACTACAAGGCTTAACCATAAACACAAGCATTCAATCATTTCATCCAATGTATTACACAGAGTATGAAAATACTTATCAAAACTGGAAAATGTGAAGCGACTGCTGAAAGGGGTGCTTGTTTCCATCCAACCATAGGAACAGCTACTCCTAGCGGATTTACCATTGGCCACCCCAGACCCTAACCATGGTGCTCTGACAGATATTCTTTCTCCTTTCTCCACAATAGTTAGGGACAGAGGTTACTCTTCTCCTCCCACAGGATCTTGGCAACTAGATTCCTCTACACCAAGCGAGGAGGTTTGTGTGAGTACTTCCTCAGTAATTCGTCAGCCTCATTTATCATCTTGTACTGATATCCTTCCCATGTATTCTTACAACGAAAATGATCTTACTTCTCAAATTTTCTCTCAACTGCAAAGTCAAAACATGCTCTCTTCTCTTCTAGAAATTGTTTTCTCTACTCTGCTTCCTTGCAGATCTGCCTCTGTCCCCCGAATTACTTATTTTCTTTCCTTCCTCAGCATGGTTACGTGCGTATGAATATCCAACTCGTGGTCAGGCATGGAAGCCTTACATATGGGTACCTTGCTTCATATCCTCATTTCTAGGCTAGGGGATTGTTGAGCAATTACACCCAGTAGGTATTGGTTTGGTGAGGGTCATCTCAATCATTCTTGTTTTCCCTCACCATGTCTCTCATAACATCCATGGTCTATCTTGGAAAACTCCCCCCTTTCAGCAATTGTGCAACACATATCCAATTTCTATTAATAACAGAAAATTCATACATTGACCCTTTTATACAAAGGTTCATCAAATCAAACATTCACACATATTTAGTCCACCATAGTATCATGATCAATTATAGTTATATTTAAAGACTGGGGGAAACATGGGTATTACAACAAGTTGGAAATGGATTCAATGAAATAGAGGTTGGTATGGATGATTATTTATGGGATACAACTTCCATGGAGAAAACACACCCAATTAAATATTCAATTTCTTTTTTGCATATTTTCACATCAAATCCTTTGTTGAAGTAACCATTGCATTATACATAGAAATATTATCATATTGAACTCTATTGGAAGATAGTTGAGTCTTTTTTTCATCCTTACATCTAAGCATATAAGATCACCATAATACTTCAAAGGAGTTTGTTTTGTATTTACAAAGTAATCAAACACCATCACCTCTACTACTTGGGGAGGCTCATTTTCACGTTTTCCTTCATCTTTGACTTTCATTGGAAAACTTCACATAGAAGGGCCCTCAACTCTTTAATACATCCCCCCAAGAAACCAATAACATTCATGAAATTTCCAAACATTAACATGCTAAGTTGTAACCAAAAAAANTGATCAATTATAGTTATATTTAAAGACTGGGGGAAACATGGGTATTACAACAAGTTGGAAATGGATTCAATGAAATAGAGGTTGGTATGGATGATTATTTATGGGATACAACTTCCATGGAGAAAACACACCCAATTAAATATTCAATTTCTTTTTTGCATATTTTCACATCAAATCCTTTGTTGAAGTAACCATTGCATTATACATAGAAATATTATCATATTGAACTCTATTGGAAGATAGTTGAGTCTTTTTTTCATCCTTACATCTAAGCATATAAGATCACCATAATACTTCAAAGGAGTTTGTTTTGTATTTACAAAGTAATCAAACACCATCACCTCTACTACTTGGGGAGGCTCATTTTCACGTTTTCCTTCATCTTTGACTTTCATTGGAAAACTTCACATAGAAGGGCCCTCAACTCTTTAATACATCCCCCCAAGAAACCAATAACATTCATGAAATTTCCAAACATTAACATGCTAAGTTGTAACCAAAAAAAGATAACAAGAGAAGAAAAAGAATTTATATAGTTGTTCTTTGCAGAGTTTATCACTTAAAACTGAGATCTCAAACTCGATATGTGTGTGCATTGTTTTAATTTGTATTCCTTTCAAAATTTGTTTCGCCAGCAAGAGAAAGAATAGAATTTGACAAGTCAGTTGTTAGTTGTTAAAAACAATACAAGACAGTAATCCAAGTTTTTAATATTTTGTATTGCATTTACCTTGGACCAATTAATGATCCATGGTTGGTCGACACCTTTATGTTCCAACAAAATAGGGAGGACATTGTTAATATTATGGTAGCTCCGGGAGGTGTGAACCTCTATTATGACCTTTGATAGGATTAGAATGTTCTGGAAGAAAGAAAATAAATGAAAGTAACCCTAGATGAGATGTCGGCTAAAGAGAGATAATTAATATGAATTAATTAATACCCAGAAAGAGAATTCGGCCCAGGCAAGTCTGCCAGGAATACTATAAATACAGGGTGTCGGTCTCTCATTTGAGACACTCTCAGAATTTCATAAGTCACTTGTGCGCACTAGAGTTTGGCAGTCTTGTGCACAAGTCCTAGGGAAGGTGTTGCGTTAGTTTTGGGTTGGACTCTTTGATCAACTTTGGTTATTTATTCCTTGATGGATTAGCCTTTCTTGGCTATTGGATTTCTACCAGGATTCTTCTCTCTGTCAAGGTCAAGGTGCTCGGAGGGTGGCTTTGGCCTATGGTTGGGTGAAAATAGTGATATTGTCGATGGTAAAATGAGCACATTCATTCATATTCTAATAGTTTATGGGCCCACAGCTCCTTCATTCAGTCTAACCGCTAGAAGTAAGAATATCCATTAGGATATTGAGCTCACTGAGGAATTGTCACTAGGGTTACTAGTAGGAGTAGCTTCCAAAACACAGTCGCTAGGGTTACTAGCAGGAGCAGTTGCAGAAACCCTAAATCCCATATCCAACACCTTGTGATGGAGCATCTCGCTCAAGGAGAAGATATTCAAATGAACCCTAGTTCAGCACACCTTTTAGCTCTCTCAAAAGACAGAAACGTCAGAGTTGAAGTTTTGGATCAAGGCATGACCAACTACCAGTCAACTGAAGACATGAGTGAAAAGAACAGTCTTCTACACAACTCAACACTCACTGGAACAATTGAAGATGACATGTGGATAATCGATAGTGGAGCTTCTAGGCACATGATGGGAGATCAATCTAGACTCTCAAATCTAAATGATAAGAAGACATCATACAAGGTAGAGCTTGGAGACAAAAGCACTTACCCAGTCGAAGGATTTGGACAAGCCTCTGTCAAGTTGAAAATAGGTAACAATGTTCATTTAAGCAATGTTTTATATGTATCTGGTTTAGAAAAGAATATTGTATCCATATCTTGCTTAGAAGACAAAGGAAACAGAATAGCTTTCATGGATGGAAAAGTGTTATCTTGGCATAAAGACTCTAGCATAGAGAATGTTAAGGTTATTGGAAGTCGTGAAGGAAATCTGTATAGACTACTAGAACACAATGAAGAAGCTCTCACATATAACGAAGTCAATCCCAATGAACTTTGGCATAGAAGGTACTCTCATATTAATTATCAAGCATTAGCTTTTCTCAAAAGGATGGTTGAAGGAATACCAGAATTACAGTCTACACATGAAGGAATTTCCAAAGGATGTGCCCTGGGAAAGAATATCAAGAAACCATTTTCAAGCAGCAACAATAGATCTAAGGAGATTCTACATCTGATACACTCAGATGTTTGCGGACCAATTCCAGCCAAATATCTAGGAGGATCTCTTTACTACGTAATCTTTATAGATGACTATTCAAGAAAGACTTGGTTATATCTATTGAAAACAAAAGACGAAGTATTCAACAAGTTTCAAGAATTCAAAGCAGAGATAGAGAACCTCACGAACAAGAAGATCAAGACCTTAAGAACAGATAATGGAGGAGAATACACATCAAAGTAATTCATTGCATGCTAGAAATCGGCAAGGATTAGGAGGGAGATAATTGTTCCTCATAATCCTCAACAAAATGTTGTAGCGAAAAGAAAGAACAGATCTATCGAAGAAACCGTAAAAGAACTACTAAATGATCAAGGTCTATCCATGTTCTTATGGGGAGAAGCATCCATGACAGCAATATATGTGCAGAACAGAAGTCCTCACCTCATATTGAAGGACATGACTCCAAAAGAACCCTTCTCAGGTAAGAAACCTAATGTAGAAAACATAAGAATATTTGGATGTCCTGTTTACTCTCACATTCCCAAGGACAAAAGGAATAAACTAGAACCCTCGAGAAAGAAGGGCATATTCGTGGGATATAGAGATTCATTCAAATCCTATAGAATCTATATTCCAAAACAAAATAAGATCGAAGTCATCAGAGACGTGACATTCATTGAAAAGATGGCTTTCAAGAAATCCATAGAAGAAACTATAGAAGAAGAAGAGAATTAAGAACCTATTGAAGAAAGCACAGAAAACAAAAATGACGAAAAGGAACAACCTGATCATCCTATGAAACCATGTGAGACCATTGATTCAAACACTGTACCTAAGACCAAGAAATGACCATCTTAGCTCGAAGCTACCTTACAAGATGCATAAATACTCAAGGTTCTAGAAGGAACATTCAGAAAAAGTAAGAAGCCTAAAAGATTCTCAAGTTATGCAACATATATGATGAAGCTTCTATATGAAGAACCTACCACATTTGAAGAAGAAGTTCAAAAGAAACAATGGAAATAATCTATGACGAAAGAAAACCAATCTATTATAAAAAATGATGTATGGGAAATTGTACCTAGACCTAAAGAAAAATCAGTGGTAACTTCAAAGTGGGTATATAAGATCAAACATGCAACAAATGGAAGTGTGGATAAATATAAATCAAAGTTCATAGATAGAAGGTTCTCCCAGAAGAAGGGAGAATATTATGATGAAATTTTTTCTCCGGTTGCTAGATATACTTCCATTAGAGCTATCATATCTCTTGTCGCTTCCATGGGATGGAACTTACATCAGATGGATGTAAAGACAGCTTTCCTCAATCGAGCAATCGAAGAAGAAGTATATATTGAACAACCTCAATGGTTTGAATTACATTCCAGAGACACTCACGTTTGCAGATTAAAGAAAGATTTATATAGACTCAAGAAAGCTCCAAGGGCTTGGTACGCCATAATGGACATCTATCTAACAAGACTTGATTCTCCAAAAGTCATGCAGATCCAAATATTTACTACAAAGTCGTGGACAATGCACCTATAATACTACTACTATATGTTGACAATCTATTCATAACAAGTGAAGAGTCTCTCATCATCTAATGCAAAAAGGAACTAGTTTCTGAATTTGATATGAAAAATCTAGGTCCCATGCATTATTACTTGGGACTAGAAGTATGGCAGAAGCGTGGTGAAGTATTGCTTGGACAAGGAAAGTATGCAATAAAGATTCTTCAGAAGTTTGGAATGATGGATTGTAAATCCATGGACACTCCTATGACTATAGATATAAGAAAAGTAAAATATCCAGATTCTGATCCAGTAGATCCATCACTATATCGACAATCAATTAGGTCATTGATGTATTTGGTAAATACTCGACCAGACATTTGCTTTGCTATGAATACAATAAGCCAGTCCCAGGTGAAACCTAGACATGAGCATTGGATAGCTGCAAAGAATGTCCTAATATATATTTGTGGGACAATAAACTATGGCTTAAGATATACTGCATCCAGTGATATACAGCTTCATGGATTTACATATTCAAATTGGGAAGGAAGTGCAGAAGACAGAAAGAGTACTTCAGGGATGTGTTTCAACTTAGGCTCCACTATGATATCTTGGGGAAACAGGAAACATAAGTTTATCGCACTCAGCACAGTAGAAGTAGAATATATCGCAACATGTGAAGCATGCACAGAAGCAATATGGTTGAGGAAGTTAATCTCCAATTTATTTGATCAGACTCCATATTCGACCATAATACATTGTGACAATCAGAGTTGTATAAGACTATCAGAACACCCAGTGTTTCATGAAAGGTCGAAACATATTGAGATCAAATACTAATTTATTCAAGATAAAGTCCAGGAAGGAGAAGTAGAGCTCCAGTATATCCCCACAGATGAGCAGACAACAGATATCCTAACAAAGCCTATGTCTAGAATAAAGTTTGCATATTTCCGAGAAAATATGGGGATCATGGAAATAGCTCCCTTAGTTGAAAGGGAAGAAATGAATCTCCAGGTTGGGAGGGAGCACTGACATACTATTGAATTAAGAAAAATCATTTTCAAGTTTGAAAAATAGTCTATCTTGGATAGATTCTTTCCAGTTCGGAAAGTGGATTGAGATTTATGACGAACAAACATTTTCCAGTTTGAAAAATGGTTCAGATTGTTGATGTACCATAGACAGTGACTTCCCATTGTGGTTAACATGGGGAGTGGTCTAGGGAAGTCTCTCTTCTTGAGGGTTACTCAATAAGACTGGCCCGCCTCGCTGGACAACGATTTCTCATTGTGGCTAACATGAGGAATGGTCTGTTTTGGAGGTTGGTGCAAGATAGACATTTCCTCTTGTGGTTAACATGGGAAATGTTTGTGATGCTATCAGTTGAATGGTTTGTTTGTGCTCAATACCATTATCGGCTATACCTCCCTATCTAGGAGGGAGTGTTAATATTATGGTAGCTTCGGGAGGTATGAACCTCTATTATGACCTTTGACAGGATTAGAATGTTCTGGAAGAAAGAAAATAAATGAAAGTAACCCTAGATGAGATGTTGGCTAAAGAGAAATAATTAATATGAATTAATTAGTACCCAGAAGGAGAATTTGGCCCAGGCAAGTCTGCCAGGAATACTATAAATATAGGGCGCCAGTCTCTCATTTGACAAACTCTCATAATTGCAGAAGTCACTTGTGCGCACTGTAGTTTGGCAGTATTGTGTGCAATTCCTGGGGAAGGTGTTGCACCAGTTTTGGGTTGGACTCTCTGATCATCTTTGGTTATTTATTGCTTGGTGCATTAGCCTTGCTTGGATATTGGATTGCTACCAGGATTCTTCTCTTTGTCAAGGTCAAGGTGATCAGAGAGTTTATTCAGCCTATGGTTGGGTGACAATAGTGATATTGTCGATGGTAAAATGAGCACATTCATTCATATTCTAACAGACATGACCTACCTTAATAAGCATCGTTGTTGACACATTTTCACAAAATGGGAATAAGATAGTAAAGTTCAATACATTTCGACTAGTTTTCTTACTCTTTTTTACCTCCTTACAACTAGAGTCGATTGTTCCACCTCTTCCTATGATTCAGTCGACTCATCTTGATCATATTCTTCATTCCTGAGTTTAAACTACACCATCTCATGATTATTCTCGGTCTAAACAATTGATTCATTCTCGATCTTACTTCTGACTTCTTTGAAGATCACATCTCGACTGTACACTATTTTCCTTGATGCGGGATCCTAGAGCTTATATTCTTTGTTTCTTTCTTTGTATCCAATGAAAATGCATTTGACTTCCTTCTTGTCCAACTTGCTCCTCGTTTCCTTTGGAACATGCACAAATGCATCACAGTGAAATACATTGAGATGTGAAACTGAAGGCTTCTTACCCGACCATACCTCATTTGTAGTCACGGCGACTAGCACCAACAAAGGAGATATGTTCAGTAGATATTTTGCAGTGTCGACTGCCTCTGCCCAGAATTCTTGTACGAGCCCAACACCACTGAGTATGCTCATTGCCTTGTCCATAAACGTTTTGTTGATTCTCTCGGAAACTCCATTTTGATGTGGGGTATATGGTGTGGTAGTTTGGCGTGATATTCCACACTTCTTGGAAATGATCAAAAAAATTTCCACATAATTCACCACTGTTGTCAGTTCTCAACACCTCAATATTCTTATCTTCTTGGTTTTCTACGAGAGATTTAAACTCTTTAAATTTCTCAAAAACCTATGATTTCTTCCTCGGGAAATATATCCATGTCTTCCTGGAAAAATCATCTATGAAAGAGACATAATACAGGGATCCACCAAGTGAAGGAACTGTAACAGGGCCAAACACATCACTATGAACCAACTCTAGAATCTCATTTTCCCGTGTCGCTCGAGATGAGAACCTCACCCGACTTTGTTTTCCATAAATACAATGTTCACAAAAGTTGAGTTCTAAACTACACTTAGGAAAGTANCATAGCTTGAAGTCTTTTTTCTCCAATGTGTCCCATCCTCTCGTTCCATAGCATGTTTGGGTCAACGTTATGATGACTTGTCAAGTCGGTTTGAATCAAATCATGTCGGGTCGAGTCGATTCGAGTCAAAGTCGAGTCGACTTCAGGAACAACAATGTTGTTGCATCCAGTCAAGTCGACACTTCATAACAACTTGTATAGGGCTCCAATCTGAACTCCTTTCATTAAGACCATTGCACCTTTGACCATATTTCATGAATCCTTCTAAAATAGAGTATGCATTCCAACATCACTCATATTACTAATAGATATTAGGTTTCTTTCCAAACCGAGAATGTGTAGCACACCTGGAAGCGTTCTACTCCTCCCATCCTGTAGTATCAGTTGAATTTTTCCCCGTCCGATAATTCTAGTTGTCGAGTTGTTCCCCAAGAACACTTATCCTCCTTCATATCGTTCATATTCATAGAACCATTCTCTATGTGGTGTCATATGATAGGATTCTCCTGATTCGATCAACCAAACATCTTCATCTGACTATGTATTGGTCGATGTCAGGTACACATCGCCTCCTTTATCTGGAGTCGTCTTTCTCTCAGTCAACTGCTTCTCCTCGAATCATGTATTGACTTCCATCGCCCTTGACTTACAGTGCTTTTTGTAATGCCCAACTTTACTACACTTCCAGTATCTTCTTGTTGACTAAACCGGGGATTTATATCTACCCTTCAAATTAGACTTTCTACTATAAAATGTTCCTTTATCCATGTCAATCGTTGGACCTCTCACCACTAAAGAATCTTTGATTGATCCTTCCATGCTCTTCCTTCTCATTTCTTCTAACAGTAGAGATGCAACCATGTCTTTTAGCGCTAATGTGGTTGAATTACTCCCTATAGCCATGACTAAGTTATCCCAATTTTCTGACAAAGAACATAATAGGATTATACATTTCTCCTCCTCTTTGATTTTAATATCCACGGAAGATATTTATCTTATAATGGTATTAAACACATTTAAATGTCATTGAATTTCCATCACTCATTCTCAAAATATACAATTTCTTTCTGAGAAACATCTTGTTTACCAAGGATTTCGACTAGTACAAAATTCCCAACTTGTCCCATAGTTTCTTGGCCGAATATTCACCTGAGACATTCAGCAGTACTGAATCTGCAAGACAAAGTCAAATCGTACTCCTTTCTCTTCTCTCGATTTTCTTCCATTCTTCCATCGACCTACGTTTTGGCATGGTACCTAGAGAGACTATTTTCCATTGTTCTTGATCTACAAGGAGATCTTCAATTTTAAGCTTCCAAAGCTCAAAATTGTGGCTATTGATTTTTTCGATCTCTATCCTTGAACTGCTCGCCATTCTTTAACACAATATTTATCACAATCTTTAAAGATTTATAACTTATAACTCTTACTATGCCTAGGTTTTAACTTAGATCCAAGACTGTCAATCCAAGCTCTAACACCACATGTTAGGAAATGAGACACACTTCCACACTAAACCTAGTATAAGGGAGGAAGAAAGAATTAATCAAGAAAGTAAATGACACAACAATCACACAGTACACAGATATTTTACCCTGGAAACCCAAACTGGGAAAACCAACATTCCTTGAGCGTTATGTTCCTTGTTGTATTATTCATTCAAAATAAAAGATTGCATGTCTAACATTGGTCCACACCTAAGACACAATCGACATTATACCCTCTTTCTTATGCAAGACAAACCCTGTAGCCAATTTGGCTTACATCTGCATGACCAACAACTTCTAAATTACAGACTCTTGGCAATTATCCATTCATCATCTAAAGATTCAATATTATCCTTTATAAACTTACAACACGCCTTATTTATAGGGTTTACAGTAGGGAAAACCCTAAAGAAATGGCACAAAAAAATGGTTATAGATCCACACATATCATTGGCTACAAATCCCATGAATCTCGGGATTTTGTTACAATCAACTAGCAAGTCGTATTACTTGTCAACTACCAATCGACCTTCATTCAGTCTTCAGTCTGTTGCCACACGCCTTCCTGCCGACCTCTTCTTGGTTGACCTTTTTCGACTTGTTGTCGATGTCTTTACCGTGTCGAACCATATCGACCTTCGACTTCAACTCTACCCAGTCGAATAACCTCGACCTTCAACTTGTTGTCGATCCACCTCGACTTTGTCTTTACCTGGTCGAACCACCTCGACCTTCAACTTCAACTATCAGTCGATCCACCTCGACTTTCACTACAAAGAATATAACAACCCACCAATCCTGCTATCCTCCTTATAAAAGTAATTTTTTCCCCATTGAAAGCATTGTTATGATTAGATAACTAACGTACAAGAACAAGATAAACAACATGGATGACAAGAGGCTCCCCAAAATTGCTTCAAACTCTAGCCAAAACCACCAGCGGCTCAAGCAGGGATGTCACAAAGATGTCAAGTCTTGGTTAAATCATTGGGGAATATAAGAAGAAGTCATCATGCAAAATATCGATAACATAATACAAATATTATCACATATAAATTTAAGGAGAATATGTGGTGTGATAAAGAATTAGTGGATAAAAGGAAATCAAGATACTACAAGGATGTGGTCAACCCTAATTTAGAAGATCAAAATTACCTCTAAGTTGTGAAAGGTGCAAAGAAGAAAATCAGCGTTACTCAAATAAGAACAAACTCTCACGAGGCATTGGACAACTCCCAAAAACACTATGGGATGAGAGCATCTGTCACCTTTGTGACACTAAACTAGTAGAAGATGAAGATGAAATTGAAATTGAAGTAATTTCATTATCATCATCAATTTTTTGTGGTATATTGTTTTTAATTTTTTTGACATTTTTCAATCAGTTTTGTTTAAAATAGAGATATAGTTTTGTTTTATGTTTTCAATTTTTTCAAATGATATATTGTTTTTCATTTTTTTTTACATTTTTGAGATCAGTTTTATTTAAAATCCAATTTAGAAAGATTTTTGGAATTACAAACGTCAATTGTGATAAATTGTATAATTCTAATGCTCTATAGGTTTTTCAAAATGCTCAAAAACCCAAAAATTGAGTTAACCAGGCTTCCTCAACTAAAACAACAACAACCAGAAAGCTATTTGAGCACGAAGGTGGTTGCAAGCTACGGGAGCCTGAACCAGACCTGATATGGAGCTAGATCCTTTCCCGTGTGAAATTAGTTTGGTTCCTGCATCTTATTATTACATGTATAAGTACTCCCGTTTGAAATGGTTCGTTTAGGTCGAGTGCTCGCTCTCCCTCGTTGGGGTTATTAGATCGATGGAGTAACTCCTCAATCCCCCCGCCCACATCCTCTCCATCAAAACCCAACTATTGGGAATCTAACGGTTGAATCGGAGTAATGTCATACGTTTGGTCCTTTATCAGATGAGAAGTTAGGGTGAGATATTTTTATTGCAGCAGCATGATATACGAAATACCGGTACAGTGAGCGAGAGTCGATGGAATACAGTGCTGTTTGAATAAGAATATATCTCTTGCCTCTGCCCCATTGAATCAACCGCTAAAGTAGGAAGGGCTACAGTGCCGCTATGTCCTTATGTCCCAGCCAGAGAGGGTGGTGAGAAGAACGATTGCTGCTAGCACTGGTGGTGTCAAAAAGCCCTGAATTCAAGTCAGAGCCAGTCTACCATCCCAGCTGATTCTGAGTGAATTAGCATGTTTAACATGATCCGAGAGGCGAGTTTCTCGTTTGATAATAGAGTCGATGATAGCAGTTGCCTCCTGCGGGCACATCAAACCCTAGCAGCAACTCTGCACAGCAACCGACTCACGGAATTACTTTTCCAGAATGCTGTCTTACTTTAATGCATCGTACTCATCGTACTCATCATATTTCTCATGGATATTTCTGGCCTCACGAATTTCATTGAAGAGATGGACATGTTCTGATCTGAGCAATAGGGAAACGAATATCTCCCATCTAGTCGAGCAGGGTTGGGTTCTCTCCTATGGCTGCATCCTCTTTGATCCACACTACCTCTACACACATTTCTTCTCCTCCACAACCCCCTCCAAACTGTTGTGGCGCTTGACGGCTTTGAATACCTTGCACAGATCCAACTCTTTGGAGGGACGATATTGCAAATCAAGTGAGCACCAATCTGGGCATCAAGCCTTGGCCAAATTCACATCCAAATTCACCTTCTACCATGTCTTCAACTGCACGGATCTCTTTCTCTGCGATCTGCTACTTGCTTGGATCCAATCTCATGCAACTCACTGACCTTTCTTTGGTTAAATATGTCAACGAAATTTTTCATATTTAGTAGATATGAGCAAATTTAGTGGATTTTTTGTGGTACTTTGTTCAACCAAATCTGTTAATTTGGTCTGAATGAACAAATTTGGTCAAAAATGCGTAGATCTCGAAATTTCCGCAGATCTCTCCTCTCGGAGGTGCGGCGGCTCCCCGTGTAATTTTTAAGATTTCCCCACTCCAGCCATTCGGGAGGTGCGGCTGCCCTTTCAAGCGCGCACGCAGTCCACTCACTTGGGAGGTGCTGCGACCTTGTTTTACACAAATTTTTTATGAAGCCTATATTTTATGGAGTAAAAAGAATTTACGGTAAGGTTGACTTTTCTTTATTAAAGTGATGAAGAATTGAATTTATTTATTAAAATCTTGAGAAGTCACGTGGAGGGAGGATGTTAAAAAGGTTTATCATATTTAGTTTTTAAATATAATATGAAAAATGGTGGCGCAATAAGGTGGGGTGAATTTTATTTATATATATATTATTAAAATGTGAATTTTTTTAATAAAAGATGAGGTTAAAAAGGTTTTGTATTAAATCTTTTATAAAACTTTGTTAATATTAAATCATCATTCCTTCATAGTGTTTTTAAAGGGTCTTGGTTATTACAAACAATGGTGTTTGTTTTTTATGTTTTCTCTAATGAAAAAGATGTAGAGCGTTAAATTTGAAATTGGGATTTTGATGATGAGAGATCTATCTATCACCTTCCGTTGCACCCCACTACAATGTAAAATTGAGACAAGGTTGCAATAAGAGCACAACTTGGAGAGGAATAATACCAAGAATGGTTGAATGAACCACTTATTCAATTCCCACTATATTCAGATTCACCAATTAGGAACAACTACAACAATAGTAGTTCTTCACAAGTGTAACACACATAAACCCTAAATATCCTTTTTAGGGATCGGGAATCATTTTTTTTTTGCTCATTCAAAATCATCTCAAATCATCTCTCTGAGGTCTTCATCCTCTTCTATTCATTCGTAGCTTTCTAATTACTGTTATCGGCTCAAATCTGATTCATGTTTTGAAAGATACGACCTCTCGAACTTATCTGAGATTTATTAGTTGGGTTCTTCGGCGTTTGGCATTAAACGCCCCTTTTCTTACTACATGCATACTCCCCAAAGTCCAAAAATATATCCGCGTGGCCTTTTCCATTCAATGATCGACATTCGTCGTTTTAAGTCCTGAAATATATCCACATGGCCTTGGCCATTCAACGATAGGAATAAGGGGTTTGTGAATCATCCATATCCCAGTGACACATGACACCTTAGTTGTGAGTCCACGTCACCCTGGATGACGTCAGTGGGCCAAGTCAGCCCCAGAGATACAACCTTTTAATTTCTTTCAAATCTCATGGTTGAGATTTTTCCATGTAGATCCATCTAATCACAACTCGCATTACTTCGCAACTCCAGCTTCGGAGGTTACCAACTCCTCACATCATGAATCCCCCGAAGAGCGAAGTCTCTAGACTCTCGAATCTAGTGCCATGTGTCCTCATTCTATCAACGGTTGAGATTCACTTCATCGTTCACGACTTCAGAAGTTTTCACACTTTAAAGACTCTTGGACAAGTTCCTTCGGTGTACCAAGTCTCAAGACTTTAGGATCTCCTACCATGTAGTCTCTCATGCAACGGATTTAGTCCAATGGATGACATTTGACAGGGGACAAGTGGGGGAAACGTGTTGCTCCACAACGCATTCCCAGCTGGTTGGGAATTTAAGAGGGGTTCTCAACGAAGTCCCAAGATCGACACCTGAGAGGGATCCCGGAGGATCTAAGGATCAACAGTCTACATCACTTTGTAAATTCGGCATTTGGGAGTTCGACATGTATCTTCCATCTTCCTCTTCAGAGCCCCGAATATTCGAACCACGCTCGATCTATTGCAATGTGTACCTAGCATTCACAACCATGATTTACTCCGACTTACAGAGCTCTGGGGAAACTCGTGCGTCCCTATGTCTTCACATTGATACCACAGAATACCCGAACCTCTAGATAGTCGTTGATCTATGGACATGCGTCCCTCTATTCTCAACGGTCCATATTAACTTCGTGACTCTGGAATTCGGGAGTTTCAGCGCTAGACCATCCCTATTCTGCTAAAGTGGAACTTCGTCGAAGTACTTAAAGCTACCCCTTCCTAAGTCTAATCTAACGGTTGAGAGAGATCTCCACTGGATTCCCAGATCCATGACCCTCACCAATTCACGACTCCGACCTTCGGTTGTTTTCGAGGGTTGTGGAGTAATAAGTCTCGAAGTCCCGAAGCCAAAGTAGCTTCACTCCTTTCGTACTTAGTGAATGGTTTCCAACCCTGGGTCATATGGGATCATATTGAGTTTCTGGGATACACTCAGCTCTTAGTAGAGACTTTATTAAAGCCATGGGTGTGATCCCTCGGTCACATGGGTGGAAGTTCTAAAGGAAATTCCCTTCTCCCACAGATTTGAACTTGACATTCCTACTAAGGTAAACTAAAAAGGTCGG
>SNQJ01S0031036.1:269993-280533 GCA_010110895.2 Picea sitchensis | reverse complement strand
GTAAACCGCCATACCATCTTCTCATACCATTGTCATCTCGTGACATCACACTCCACTACCACCGCCGTCCCCTGATGTCACACTCCACTACCACCTCCTATAAGTCATGTCTCATCACTCCGCCATCATATTCTCCTCCACTCACTCGTCACACGTTATATCTTGTTCGCTTATCATCCAATCATTGCCTTCCACATCATTCTCGCACACCCATCACCCATCCTTTTATTTCCACCTCATCCCCGATATATTCGTTGGCCCTTAAATGCAGCTAAACATATTCGTTAAGCCCACCAATTTGTCCCCCGCGCCCAATGGATACCCGTTCGCCCAATTTAATCTCGTCTCTACCATTATCGCACTGTGCATATCTTCAATAAACTAAAGCTCTCGTCCCCGCCATTTCCTGTCAGTGACCGAGCTAAGATCGATAACCAGCTAACGTTTTTGTTTCAAATTGCAGGTACCAGCTGAATTGATGGCACCAAGGTCTAAACATTCAGAGGTCAAGGAAAAATCCATTCCTCCCGTCGCCCGTCGACCTCAACTGGATTCCTCTGGCTGACAAAGACTACCTGATCTCAGAACCCAGATGCGAATTCGATTTTGTTGAATTACATTCGTGGTTCAGAGACACTTTCTTAGACCAGAGTGATGAGATTGGGCTCTGTGAGTCCAATCTCCCACTATATATGTTTCCTCAAATTCACCATTTCCCCGAGTTCACCCTCAAGTGTCAGACGCACTATCTTCCTGATCAAAGAGCTATTGTTTCATCCTCCGGAGAGACCCTGTTCACTATCACACCCGAAGCCATTGACCAGATGTTGCAAATAACCAGAGTCGAATCCATCTCTCCTTTTACCATTGAGATCCTAACCGAAATGTATCAAAATTTGTCTTTTCCCCAAAGAGCGCAGATTTTTGAACTTTTCCTCCTTGAGAGTGCCCCATTACCCAAAGCAAATCCCCCCTATCAATCATCGATTTTCTCAGTAAAAGGAAATCAAATTATCTCCTCCCTTTGCAACCTATTTGGATACTACTCGGATGAGTGGGTAGATGAGCCAATCTTGGGTTCTCTATCTATCTTCTCTATCGAGGAAAGCTCCACCGTGCAGTTCGACTACAACAGTTTTATGGCCGAGAATATTCATGAACAATTGTTCAAGTTCCCCATAGAAGGCATGTTTCGGTATTCTTCAATACTGGCATATTTGTTCGTATTTTTCCAAACAAACAAGTTCATGTTCTCCATGCAGAAGTTATATCAGAATGGAAAACTACAACCGGTCACATCCTGGACGTCACTGCTGAGAAGGAATTCACCAGAATTCACTTTCAATCAGTTCATAGATCAGTTTTATCATCCTGTGGTTAGCATGCTCAACGACAGACAAGAACCAAGGATAAACGAAGAAATCCAACGGCTTTTACATCTATCAGACCTAGCAATACCGGAGACCGGTACCTGTACCAGAACCACACAAAGATTCGAATTTATGGATGCGTGTTGGCCCCTTACAAACTGCCTAGATATTTGTCTGTGCGGATATTCGCCTTGGAATACATTAGGCAAATTATTAACTCAGATGATATTCATTTTGTAGCCTTCAAGAAGAAACAACAATTGAGGATCAAAGGACAGATAGGACCGTTCATCTGTAACAACCGAGTTGTAGGGGAAATGGTCGATAAGCTTTTGAAGGAGATGAAGTTCAACACCAGTTTTCCTTGGCACTATGATCCATCTGGGATTATAGCGTAAACAAGATTAAGGAATAAAATCTCTCCATACGCTCATGTTCCCAAACTAGAAATTGAGAAGTTTATGAACCAGACAGAGTGGGAGGTAAACACTCAGGAAGACACAGAACCGCAACCTCCTCCAGCCATTATTTCACAAACCACTTCACCACAGATACCCAAGGAGAAAATACCCAGAAAGGATGTCTCGCCTTCAGTCACTGAAGTGTCAGCAGAAGATTTCCAGGTTTACAAGAAAAGGCCTAAAACCAGTTATACAACTGACAAGTCAGGAGAGGAAGAGACCCAGTCCACCACAATAGTCGATGGAGAACACTCACCATTGTTCTCAAGCAGTCATCAAATGATATCTACTTTCTCTGCAAATAGGCAGACAGATACCACTTTGAATTCTCAGCCATCTCAAGGGTCTGCAAAACTGAGTATTTTAAAAAAATATGATTTGATTAAGAAGAAGAACGAGATGCTGACCAGCAACACCTATGCTCAATTCTGGAAGCAAACATCCACAACACAACATAGGTTGCTCTCTGCTTTTGATACAGAAAAAGGGAGAATGCACATGCATTTTTGAAGGCACAAGTGCCCCATCCAAAGGAAATCACTGATTACAAAATGTCAACATTTGAATTTGACACCAAGGAAGTACATCCAGATGATCAGATGGATTTACACAGGCAGACTGGAGAAATGGTTTTCTCAACATTGGTAAACGCTTCCACAACTGTTGCAAAGTTGCAGGTTTCCCTAAATAATGTTCAAACTCAATTAAAGCTAGAGAAAGTGTCATATTTTGCAAAAGACAACAGGATCAAATCTTTAGAAGAGATGGTACTTAAAATTGGGTACGATCCCTCCAATGTGAAAGTAGTTGAAGAACTACTAAAGAAAAATAATGTTCGCATAGCCTCCTTGAGGAAACAATTAAAATTGCTAGCTATTGAAGACTCACGGGCCAAAGAGATGGCCGAGACAGAAGGCCAAAAAGAAGAAATGCTAAAGTTAATCATGGAATAGAACGCTCAGATCAAGGAGATGGAAGCAGAGTTGGAAAGGCTAGTAAAAGAAAAGGAACAGACAGAGCCCATGGAAGTCATTCCACTCAGTGCAGTTCCCCTCACAGGAGTTAGCACAGTGACAACATCAACAACTGCCACAACAAAACTTCCATCAGCTGCCCCAGTGACAGTTTCGAGGACATCTGAAGCTCTAGCAAAGTCAATGGAGGAGATGACCTTACAAGGAGCATAAATTAAAAAATTGCATCACGAAATAGAGAATCTCTAGAAACTTAAATCCTCTTTCCATGAAAGTTACAATACTGAGAGGCACACATCAGAAAAACTTAAGCAGGAAATACAGCAGCTGCAAAAGCAAACAGTTGTGGGCAAAACACTAACAAAAGCCAAAGAGAACATTTGTATGGATATCTCAAAATGCATGGTGGAAATTTGGCCACTCGTGCAGATCATGTTTGAGCAACACGAATTGGTGTTAAGGAGCAGGCAGGCCATTGACAGGACAAAGGGAGAGCTGAGGGAGATGCCCACAGAGGCAAATGAAATCATCAGGTTTCTAAATTCGAAGACTAAGGATGAGTTGGAAAGTATGGAAATTGAGGATAGGACTGAGACTATCCTTGAGGTCAAGAAAGTCCTGACCAAGAAAGGACCAATGTTACAGTTGGAGGAGAGAACCCATAACATAGATATCAGAGTTCAAAGATTCTTCAACAAGATTGATGCTTTGCAAAAGAAAGGTCTTATGAGTTTATTGGTTTTCAATGACAAACCGATGACTTTGTCCGACTACAAGCAAAAGATTGGCATGGTGGCAAAGGATAGCTCCAAGTTTTCAGGAATACAGGGTAGCATAACCGACAAGGCATTTTTAGAGACTCTGCAATTGGATCTCAGTATCCAACATGAAATCAAGTATATTTTCATCACCAAGCCAACTTTCGCCAAATATACAGAGATAGACGAAGTTTACAGAAGGTCGTCGAAAGTCACCATTCCCAGTCAAAAGAGATGGGAGGATCTGTGCACTCTGATTGAGTGAGTGATGATGTGTACAATCGGATCTGTGCACTCTGATTGAGTGAGTGATGATGTGTACAATCCAAGTCAACATACAGAACAGTCCAAGTCAAGTTGATGACTCGCCAACAACATTCCCCAAAATCAACACAAAGAATCCGACAGATCATTGGCAGTTCCTACAATTTTGTATTGTGTTATCTAGTTAGTTAGCTTTGGATTTTGCCACGTCCTGATCATTAATGACAGGATCGATTGTAATCTTTTCTATATATACTTCAAACTTCGAAGTATTGAGGGTTGATCTTCCCAGCTTACTGGTTTTAAATGACAAACTGATGACTTTGTCTGACTACAAGCAAAAGATTGCCATGGTGGCAAAGGATAGTTCCAAGTTTTCAGGAATACACGGTAGCATAACCGGCAAGGCATTTTTAGAGACTCTGCAATTGGATCTCAGTATCCAACATGAAATCAAGTATATTTTCATCACCAAGCCAACTTTCGCCAAATATACAGAGATAGACGAAGTTTACAAAAGGTCATTGAAAGTCACCATTCCCAGTCAAAAGAGATGGGAGGATCTGTGCACTCTGATCGAGTGAGTGATGATGTGTACAATCCAAGTCAACATGCAGAACAGTTCAAGTCAAGTTGATGACTCGCCAACAACATTCCCCATAATCAACACAAAGAATCCGACATATCATTGGCAGTTCCTACAATTTTGTATTTTGTTATCTAGTTAGTTAGCTTTGGATTTTGCCACGTCCTGATCACTAATGACATGATCGATTGTAATCTTTTCTATATATACTTCCAACTTCAAAGTATTGAGGGTTGATCTTTACACCCAAGCAAGTTGTAAGCACTGTAATTTTTCTCAAGAGATCTACCAGTAATAAAAAGGACGTTTCACAGGATTCCTGCGTGTTAACTGTTGGTGATGTTTACTCCTCTTCATTGAATGGTTTTTTTGTCTTTGTAATCATTTATGTTATCTATATCTGATCATTTAAAAGAAGTTAAAGTTGTAGAATTTATCTTTGTATACTCTGTTTCTGGCTTTTAAAGATCTAAGTGTTTGTCTTCTGATGTTATGATAAAGAAATTCTTAAATGCTTCTTTATTTTAACTGATTATCTCATATTTTCTGCTATCCATCATTTTTACTCTAAAGGATCCAACAATTTCATTATCTTGCCCTGTGAAAAGACCTTATAAAACCTGTTCTTTGGTCTCAAACTTTATAAAACAGACCCCATAGTCCAATGGATGCTTAAGCAATATTTCAGCCATTTATAAAACAAACACCACAGTCTTATTTATTTAACTAGCCTAATATCTGAAACCCAAAACATAGTTAAATCTTACAGAGAGATCCCTCTCTGAAACTGGTAGGGATAGATCCCAGTTTCGAAGTGGTTGGATAAAGTTACCTCTGATAAATTTCTTCTACCTCCTGACAACCTCTAGGAATTTACAGAGAGATAACATAGTGGCGACTCCGCTGGGGAACTGAACAAACTTTCTATCCTACGATTTATTTTCCCTAGATAAAGAAAACTTATTTATGAACGAATCATGAAATCTAAACTATAAAGAGATAATGTTTGGAGGTTGTTAAAGTTTGTATATAATTAGTTTAAAATTTTCTTGAAAGATTAAAAATTCTGGCTCCTAAAAGAGTTTTCACTAGATCTCATCTAGATCCAGAACCTACAACAACAATAGACAATCCCGAAAAATTACTCAGAAAGAAAAACGCTGCAGAGGGTTCAGGAAGTCACATTCTTCTTCATAGGTCCCCTTCACTCCCAGAGAAGCTTGTTGCCCTTCAGGATCTTGAGTTTGACATATCTTTTGAACAAAGCCTTTTTATAACAAAATCCGACAACTTTGTAAGTGAAACAGTTTTAGATCAAACCATCCTACAACCCAGGACCCCTGAAATACTTTCTCCCAGGGTAGACATTGATCAACGATTTCTTCATGAATTTGACAAGTTAGAAGATCTAGTAGTGAATCTTGGTCAAGCCTTAGAAAAATCTCACTTCCAACAATCAGTCAAACTTTCTGCCTTGATTATTGTTGCAGCTTCTGTTAAACCTAAACCAGCTCACGTCCTTCCTTCCAGCCCTTCATCTTCCACAACTTCTATCACTTCCCCTCCAATCACACAAGTTGTTGTTCAGCCTCCTCCACCACTCATGGCAACAAGATATGCTCCATTAGTGTTGGTCGCTCCTTTACATGCCATGCCCCAGGACTATCAAACCAAACTTCCTCAGTTTGATGGTACTGGCCCTCTGAATGCACAACAGCATGTTGATAAGATGAATGATTATTTTGATTTGCAGGAAGTTGATGAGGGAGACGTCCAGATGAGACTTTTTGCACAGAGTCTGGCTGGGGATGTTAAAAGATGGTTCAAAGCTTTAGGTCCTGCTACGGTAGTGGAACTTCCTTCTTTCCAACAGAGTTTTCTTGACAGATAGGAGGTAAAGAAAAATCCTCTCCAGATCCTGTCAGAATATGAGAATATCAGAAGGAACCAAGGAGAGACAGTGCATGATTACTGCAGTCGTTTCAACAATCTTTACAATACAATTCCAGCTGATATCAAACCACCTCAAGGTTTCGCACTAAAAAAAATTCCCCGATGGATTTGACGCTGATATGTCATATCAGCTAAGGGAAAGAAATTTTGCAACTCTGGAAGACATGCATAAAAGTGTCGTAAGCGTGGAAGCAAATATTTTAGCTAGAAGAGCTAGGCAAAGAACAGAAAGAAGGGTCACAATTAAGGAAGATCCTTCCACTTCCTCTTTAGATGCCAAACTAGATTCCTTAGCCAGACCTATGGAGAAAATGATGGAGAGACTTACAATAGTCGACAGAAATCCACCCAGGGAAAACCAAGTTGCTCCTCAGATTCAGAATCCGAACTTCAAAAGAAATCCCACCCAGATCAGGCAGAGAGATCCTAGAGATCAAAGAGAACAGAGGGGGCCTGATGAGCAGATCAGGGCACCCCTTCAGGAAAATTACGCCGATGAAGGTGAGGACATAATCGAAGAATTGGACGACACTCATATAAACCTCATGGGCATCCACAATGATGAATCCATTTTTCTCACTCAGGAAGAGCAGGAGCTCTTTCTCCTTTCGCAAACATAGGTAAATGAGGAAGCAGAGGAAACAGAACAACAGGCCTTTGAAAATGCTATAATGGAGGTCCATAGGCAGTATAACTTGAGAAGCAAGAGGACAAATGACAACCCTCCAAAGAAGGTTGCTGAAACAAAGAAGGCTACCGAAATAAAGAGAATAGTCGAGACCAAGAAAACCTCGGAAACTTCTCCCAAGAAAGTCCCTGAGAGGAATAATGTTGAATCTCCTGCAAAAGAAACCCTGAAATTTTACAAAGATCAAATCAGACTGAGGTTTCATCGACTAGTCAGCCAAGTACTTCTGCCTAGAGGACTCCGATGGATAAACCAGAAGTTCAGATCTTAAGCAAAGCTTCCACTACTTTCAGCCTTGAAGGGGAGCTATCTAAATTAAAGATTCTCATTCCTCTTTCCGAGCTGATAAGCAAGAACACTTACAGGTCACAGGTGATTAAAGCATTAAGCATCGACCCAGAGATAGGTATGAAGGCCCTGAATGTCGGATCAACCAATCACTCGGACACGGTAAATCTTACTGATAATCAACCCGAGCTCTTGTTTGGCCTTGAAGTTGATGGTCAAACCGATAACGATGTCGTTCCCCCTTTCTACATTAGTCTGAATATCCATGACTCGATCTTACACAACGCTATGCTGGATTTAGGCGCCTCTCACAACCTAATGCCCAAAGTTGTGATGGAAAAGTTGGGACTTGAGGTCACCAGACCCTACAAGGATTTGCATTCTTTTGAATCTAGCAAGGTCAAATGTATAGGGATAATTAAAGATTTATGCATCACCCTAGCTCAAATCCCAACAAAGAGTATGGTGATGGATATCGTGGTTGCAGACATTCCCCCGAAATATGGTATGTTACTATCAAGATCCTGGGGAGCTAAGCTGAAAGGTACCCTGCACCTAGATATGTCCTATGCCACTATCCCGGTATTTGGACAACAGAGAAGACTGTACAGAGAGACTCTGATGAAGTATATGGTTAGCAGTCAGAAAAAGCCACACAACTACCCACTATACTCTGCACACTTTGATCTGGATTCTTTCATTCTGTACAATGATGGTGACTTGGAAGGACAAATTACTCAGCTGGAAGATGATACACCTGATTCGAAAGAAGATAAATAAATCGTTGAGGTAAGAAATACTGCAACTGTGGAAAGTGAGGAACTGCTAGCTGATTTTTGGAGCATGGATTTTGATGGAGTTGTGAGCAAGGAGGGAGCTGGAGCTGGAGTTTGGTTGCATATTCACAAATCGAGGTATTCAGAGAGCCATTCTTACAAACTGAATTTCCAATGCACTAACAACATAACTGAGTACGAAGCTTTGATGCTCGGCCTGAAACTACTGAAGAAGGTGGTGCCAAACAGATTATGGTAAGGGGTGATTCTGAATTGATTATTAAGCAAATTAAAGGTGAGTATCCAGCTAAACATCCAAGACTTAGAGCTTACAGGAATGCCACTTTGGATGCCCTTCAATGTTTTACAGAAATCGACTTGCAGGTAATGCCCAGGGGACAAAACATACTAGCAGATGGGTTGGCCACATCAGCAGCTACATGCAAAATGCCTTTTCGTCCCACTCGCCAATACACAATAAACGTGAAGTGTAGACCAACTGTTCCAGACAACATCAGATACTAGAAGGTATTCGAATAATCAAATTCTCAACCCTTTAGCCTCGCTTATCCTATCCTTCAACTTTAAAATGATCTTACGATTGACGAGAATTCGGGTTTGATCCAACGACTGACAGGTATTCGGATGATCGAGATCTCAGATCTCGACCCTTGCTTATCCTGTCCTTCCACTAATTTAATCTGACGGTTGTCAGGTATTCCTCTTGAGCTTATCCTCCTTGCAAATCCACTGGATCTAACGGTTGCTGGTCCTTTGCTCTAAGATCCAACAGATGGGATCTGTTCCTCTCTTTCGCACTCGCTCCTCCTGTCTAGACTCTGATCTAACAGTCCATATTCTTCACAGTGTTCGATCCAACGACCATTGTTGCTCTTCTTCCTGAGCTTTTGATCTCTCCAACTTAGAAGGTTTTCTAAGTGTTCACGGGTCTTGACCTTTGCTCCTCCCGCGAGTCCGTCTCTTGGACCTCGTCTGCACTTCTGGAAACCGCTATCTCTTCCGAGATTTCTCGTCTTCTGCGCTCTCGAGGTTTGGTTTGTTGTTGTTCTTGCCATCAATGACAAGCACACACTTTCCTGTAAAACATGTCAACAGTCATTTCCTGCACGGATACCACCTGTGCTTCATGCTGCTTGCCACATCTCCGTTGTAGTTTCCATATGCTCTTGCTACTTTTTTCCCATCCCTATGCATTTATTCCCAATTCAACCCGACAGGGACTAAACTGGCATGCAACACTTGTTAATGATGTGGTGAGCCCATGGAGATTATAGATATGCTTTAAGAATAATTCAACAAGCTTATAAGTAGTAAAATTGATATTTAAAGAGTTGAAATGGGTATATTTGGAAACGATCGACTAAAAAAACAGTATTACCTTTAAAGTGAGACAAAACTATAACGAAATCCATAGATACCTCTTCCTTATTATTATTATTAATGGCATTAAGATGAAAATAAAAATAAAAATGAATGATTTTTACCTTGTTGCATTAACAAATAACATATTTTTCCATAAACTACTCAACATTAGGTCACTTCATTTTATGCTAGTAAAAGTTTGAGGATACATTCACATTAGGTCACTTCATTTTGTGCTAGTAAAAGTTTGAGGATACATTCTTGTAAGTTTTGTAGAAAGCCACATGATTGTGAGAGGGAGATGCCTAAATGTGTTAGGCATTTTATTATATAAGAGGAGAGCCCATGTCGTAAGTAAACGTAATTATTGAAGAGGATTGCAACATTCCTACTAGTTCAATGCTAGCTATTCTTATTATCAGTCCCTGTCGTAGGCATAGAGGGACTATAGCGATCGATAAATCGTTGACGTCATATTATTTTGTCCTTTGACCACAAATAGTTCCATATTATCTATTGTTGGAACCAGGGAACTGAAACCATCAATTTTTATATATAAAAAAAGTACCATACTTTTCATGATCTGATTGGACAAGGGATTGGAGGTCTTATTGTCGACTTCGTTATTCCCAATGTTAGATATGTTGGCATATCCAAAGTATTTGATCGTATATGGTCTTTTTGAATCATATATTTTGTTATGCATTCGTCAAAGGTGGATTAATGCTAGCATTAATCCGAATGTTTGGTTTAGCATTTTATGCTAGGTAAATTTATGGCAATGTTTGATATGTTGGCATATCCAAAGTTTGGCCTTCCAATACATTCTCTGGTGTTCGAACTATATATAAAAAAAAGTACCATATTTGTCATGATTTGATTGGACAAGGGATTGGAGGTCTTATTGTCGGCTTCACTATTCCCAATGTTATATATGTTGGCATATCCAAAGTATTTGATCGTATATGGTCTTTTTGAATCATATATTTTATTATCCATTCATCGAAGCTGGATTAATGCTAGCATTAATCCGAATGTT